>JAAXYX010002797.1:6092-16246 GCA_036851915.1 Ptenothrix huangshanensis | reverse complement strand
AGGGGAAAAGACGTCGAGCATTTCTGTCCCACTTGCATTTCCTCACACCGAACACAACACACGTTTGTCCACCCGCACCCAAATCCAACTCCGAGCTCACAAACACAACACAAAGCCAACTCACCAGCAGTAGCGTATCCAGCCATTTTTCCATCAAATCAGCTGCAGGCGAACAATATTTCCAATCAATTTTTACACTGCCTTTAAAAGTCCGAATTTAAATTGTTCACACTTTTTCAAAAAGTCTGAATTTTAATTTTTACAATTCAAAAAGTCCACATTATAACGGTACACGGTTGTTTTGGTGTTTCTAAATTGTCTTTGAATCATACAAAAAAAATTCTCAAAATTCAGAGGCAGGCAGTTGCCAACCTCCCGCACCCCTGGATACGCCACGCCACTGGCGCAGTAGGCAGGATTTGTTTTCAAGTAGGTCTTCTGATAAAACTGGATACGAGTAAAAGTAAAAAATAACTGCATCTTTTGTCTTGTTTTTAGAAAAACCGCATCTTGGGGAGAGTTTATTTGAAATATGGTTTGTGTGTAGGTGCAGATGGCGTTCCACTGTTGACGCTACTTTTCTCAGCTGATTGAAGATGTTAAAGTTGAAGTTACGTTGTCGGATAATTACAAGTTTCCTGTGGTTGCGATAGCAGATTGTAAATGAAGAGCTGTAAACCAGCAAAAGTTCATCTTTTTCTTCCATTCTGCTGAATTTATGTGAGCGATTAGTTCCGGTTCCTCTTACGCTTTTCATTCCCGTTCCGGCTCTTGCTTCTTCATGCAATTCTTCCTCTCTTTTAATCTGCTCCTGGCTCTCATTTCTCACTTCACTCACATAACAGCGCCATAATCCATTCCACCGATCCACCTTTCGTTTGTCCAACCAACTTTAAATCCCAATTTGTAATTAATTGTGTAGCAAGTTGTAGTAACAGTAATAAGCAGCCATAATCCTTAGTAAACAGTAGCGCCCGCAGGATTTTTGTCTTGTAAGTTTGGAAAAAACTGCGTCCTTCTCGTGTGAATTTTTAAAAACTAGGGTTTTTTCGTGTCAGTTTAAAAAAATTGCGTCTCTTTCGCGTCAACTTAGAAAAGACGCTTTTTTCTTATGAATTGGAAAATGGCCTTTTCCCTCTAAATACAAAAAACTGCTTCTGTAAACCTTCTACTGTACGTTGTGCTGCTAAAACTGCATTTAGCATATTTTACGACTTGAGTGGCTAGACTTGAAAACCTTTAAAGGAGGTTACCTCGAATACCAAAACGAAACCGGGAGCATTTGCAAAAAAATCAAACAAAGTAAATTATTTTGGTTCAAAAATTCCCCACAGTTTCGAACAAATAAAATTCAAATTGGTGCAAATAATTTGATTTTTGGAGTTTGTTTTGAAATTGCTGCTTCCATGGCTCATGGTTTCCCTTCATCATGGGTTATTATTGGCTCGGAGGGAACAAGTTCAAGATACGAAAAGACCTGCTGGCTTGGCATTGAAGTGGCAGTTCGCAGATGTTGAGCACGCCGAGTATTTGAAATTTCCATTGGGATTTCTACCCCGTCCCTGTCCCGCCCTCTCATTCTTACCCGCACCCCACTTTTAATTCTTCATTTAGCTTTTCAATTTCAATTTTCGAGGCATTATTTCGATTGGAATAAAAAATAAATTCCCTTACTTGACACTTGAGAATACTTGACATAACTTTTTCCTAGTTTCATTTTTACATTACGTAACGTAAATACTTGAATATCGTAATCATTTAGCAAAGAAAGTCACAAAAAACACAACTACGCCAATAACATTTCTACTCGCATTTTGGTCCCTGCCCTGTATTCCAGATTTCAGCCATTTTAGCATTTCGTAGCAATTAATTTAATTCCTTCCCTTCCTCTTAAAGTCTTAAATTCCTATGAAGCAAGGCAGGAATGATTAAAAACTTGTACTTGTGCGTCAGCTGATCCACTCGCAATAAATTGTAGCAAGGAGCAACTCCATGTCATTTTCTTACTCGTCGGCCACGGCCTCCGTCTCTGTCCCTGTCTCGATTGGTTGCTGACAGGGAGAGGGAAACTTTTCAAACTTGCTTCAATATTTCAACTTCAACTTGAACCAGTCTTGAGTAATTTCATAGTAACCGCGCAAACGGGAAAACCCTGGAATTATGTCAGTTCCCGTCGTCTCGCGCTACTACATTGACCTTCATGAGGTAAATTCAAATCATTCAAATCCAGTCGAAAACTTACAAGAAACAGATACCGTTTTTTCTACTATTTCAAGGAAGAAGCTTCACTTTTTATAAATGTTCACAAGAAATTCTGTTTTTTTGAATTGTACTAAAAAGGCTCAGTTATTTTTAATTTGTACAAAAACATAAGTTTTTTAATTTACAAGAAAAAGACACCGTTTTTTTATTATTTACAAGGAAAAGCGTCAGTTGTTTTTATAAATATTCACCAAAGAGCCTGTTTAAAAATATTGCACTGCAAAAAGCAGTTTTTTTAAACTTACACAATTAAGGGAGTTTTTTGAAATTGAGACTAGATTTAGATTTAATTCAGCTTGATGAGTAGTTGTGCGGAAAAAATGCTGGGGACGCCACTGTTTGACATATTGTGATTGGTTACTAATCATTGAGGTTTTTGCAGGGGGAGGAGGATGAGAATGATGCGGAGCGGGAAGTACTTGAAGGCGCTGATTGGGCAAAATCTTCCACAGTCAAATCCCGCTTCGATTCCCGGCATTTTGGGAAAGCGTGTCAGGTGATCCGAGCTCTGCGAAATCCGAACAAGAAACTTCTCAGACCTTTGTTCGCGACGGATGAAGATCGCATTCTCACCTACGAACTCACAGTCTCCATTCTCAAATGTAAACCTTTCTCTCGTCTTTCCTTTTTTCCACAAAATAAATGAATTCAGTCTCATGCTCATTTGTCTCTTCCCGCTTTTCTACTCTCATTGTCATTGCAGACGCGTCTTTTTTGAATCAGGCGCTCGACGCCAGCGAATTCTACAAAAGGAACCCCAATGTAAATCACTAATCCCTTAGGCTCTTATTCTTCTTACGCTTACTCAGCCTCTACTTCACCTCTCACCTTTTACAATTCCTGGCTGAAGAGGCAAAAGTCCGCATTTCCAAATGTCACACGAAGCTTCTGTGCTTTGTGTCAGATTTGAAATTGCGGAATTTTGCCTCGTCAGCCAGGAAATGTTTAGTTTGTTGTGAGTGAAAAATGAAATGATGAATGTGCAGTACAAAAAGGAGAATAACGAGGAAGTGCTTGTAGTGCTTTACGACTTGTTCGAGCGGGACTTTCAAATTCACCGGGACGACCCGATTCTGAGTAAAAGGTTCTGTGTGCTGCAGGAGTCTGTGATGGGCGTGAGGACGAAGATCATGGCGCATTTGGCCCGACTTCGAATTCAGCACCAGGCGACCACAGTGAATCACTTACTCCCTGAAAACCTCCGCCATCAGAAGCACATCGATCAAAATCCCATCTATGCCTGGGTCAATCTAAAAAAAGCCAAGTAATTTTATCACTTGTGTCAACATTTCCCTTTCTCTCATTCAAAAGCCATGCATGAGCGTCGGCAGGATTTTTTTCGGGTAGGCCTACTCACAAAAATCCATCGTATGCAGGGCACATGTTTTTAAAAAATATGTACCTAAAAAAATATCTAGTTTGATTTTTCAAAAAACTCAATCTTTCAAGTGAGAATTTAAAAAAAACTGCATGTTTTTGTGTAGAGATTTTAATAAAAGCGGCTTGCTTTTTTATGAATGTCAAAAAATTGAATCTGCTTTTGTGAACATTTTTTAAAAAAAGTTGCATGTTCTTTTATAAATCTCAAAATACTGCATGTGGTTTTGTGTAAAAAAGAATTGTTTGTGGGCCTAGGCGTACAAGTACAAGGCTTACCCCTGCCGACACTTGTGGTTAAAATATGCTTTAAGTAATTATTCTATTATATTAAGAATTACTGTGTACGTATTGAAAAGTGCGTTGATGGAATTTTGATGACTTTTTGGAAAATCAGAATGTCAACGGTGTTAAGCAGTTTGAATGAGAATAGTTTCCAGCAGTCGGAATTCGAAGACGATATTCTGATCCAGGAGGACTCATTCTACGTGGACGTGTGTCACAACGACCTCATTCGATTTCACTCGAGTAGGAAGGACGCCATTTATAACAGTAGCCTTGTCCGAGATGGCATGCTCGTCGTCCAGGTCATTCTACACTCAACTAACACGGGCGTATCCAAATCCAGTCCTCGCATCTTCAACCACCCACTAAAACTTTTCCTTTTACACTTCATATAATGGCGCAAATATTCGGAACAATTCCATTTGAAAAAGCGTCATAAAACAATCGCGCGCTTCCAAAACAAAGTGCTAATTTGCAAAATTGCAACTTTTTAAAAAGTGCAAATTGGATAAATTACGTCCTTTCAAAATAAAGTTACTTTCAAAATTTAGACCTTTTCAAAAAAGTGTTAATTTCAAAAATTGGACCTTTTCAAAAAATGTTAATTTCAAAAATTTGACCTTGTGAAAAAGCAAAAAGCGTAAATTGGACAAATGACGTCCTCTTAAAAGTGTTAGACAGAAAATGAGACTTTTCAAAAAGTGTTGATTGTTGTAAATTTGGTTTAATATGACAAAGCACACTGGAAATTCAGTTACAGATACGCCCCTGTCCAGGTCCACGTGCACTTTCATCTTGAATCCTTTACTCTTGTCTTGGTTTTAAACTTACAAAGCTTCCTACCCTCTGCTCGCAGGACAAATCCGCGTGCATCTCCGTCTACGCGATGATCAAAGCGCTGTTTTTCCGCGAGAATCTGAACCGCGATCGAAAGCTGAACCCGGCAAATTTAATGACAGGAGCTCCAGTGCACGAGACTTCGAGTGCTGTGCACGGGACATTCTTGGGAGTTGCGATCAGCGTGCCGCCGCCAGAACATTGGTTCGAGAATATTCTGGAGACGAGTAAACGAGACCCCAAGTCGGACTGCGTCATTGTAACTCACGGAGGTGGCAATTCCACTTGATTCACACTTGCCTAACAACAATTATTCACGCTTGATAAATTCTCAAGGTTTTTCCAGTAGCGTCCGCAGGGCTAGGACTACAACATTTTTAAAAATACATTACCTACTTTCTTTTAAATACATGACGCCATCTTTTTTTACAATAACATGAAAAACGCGCATTTCTTCACATTCAGACGAAAAAGCGCAGTAGGCGCAGTTTTCAAAATGTACACGAAAGACAAACAGTCACCGTTTTCTTCTCAAATATATACAAAAAAGGGGCTATTTTTTAAATCTACACAAAAATGCCGCCGTTTTTTAAAAATTTAAACGAAAAATTGTCCTTTTTAAAAACGTACACAAAAAATCCGCCGTTTTTTAAAGTCTACACAAGAAGAATTTGCCGCTTTATAAAAACCACACGAAAACGGCAGCGCTTTTAAGAAACGAAAAAGCTCAGTTATTTTTGCATGAAAAAGGAAAAAGATGCTGCTTTTTAAAAAATAGACCCTAATAAGAATTAGTGTATTTGTGTTTTGAAAAACACAAAAAGCAGTAGGCGCAGCTTTTAAAAATGTACACGAAAAAGTCGTCGTTTTTAAAGGTACAGGAAAAGGCGCTTTTGAGGGAAATGACCCAGTTTTTTTAACCGTACACTGAAACGATACAGTTTTTGAAAATTTACATTTTAGATAAGAATCAGTTTTTTCAGCAGACCTATAGACGAAAAAAAAATCCTGCGGACGCTACTGTGATTTCTGTGTTGGAATTCTATGGAGGAAAGTAAAGGGACGGTGATGATTTTGTGACTGATTGGAATTTATTGTTGAGTTGAATTCAGGTTCGGGGAGGTCTGTGGCACATTTGGCGTGTTTGCTCCAAGAGTCGGTTCCAAAATGGCTGTCTCGGAATACGGAAATGTCTGCGAGGGACGATCTGGCTACGGCAATCAGCAACAAGTTCGTCCCAAGGCCACCCCTGAGCGTCATTGCTTTCGGAGTTCCCGAGAATCTGTGAGTTTGACTTGAGTTGATTGCTTAGTAAATAAATAAATGGTGGTTTGAAATGGGACCCTCACTCATCCGTCTGTCTCTTGCTCATTTGATCTGCGCTTGAATTCAGTCAGGAAGAAGTTTTCCGTTTCTTTCGGAAGCAAGTGCAGCTGAGCAACGTGAGACTTTATACTGAGGACTTCATGAGCGTTTCTCCCCGCGACCCGCGCATTAAAAATGCCTGCGCTATTCTCGTCAATCCTCCGTCCTCCGGCTCGGCGCTTAAAGATCCTGTGTCCTACATTTGCACTGAGGGAGGAGGTCTCTGCCATTTTCAAGTCTTTTATTCATTCTCCTCACATTTTCCTCACATTTCCTCCACACATTTTTTTAATACTCACGTACATTTCAAATCCACCTTTACGTGAAAAGCCGCATTTTCTTCATAATCCATTATTTCAACCCACGTGGGCAATATTTTTTTCAAACAATACAAGCTTTCGGACTCAGAGATCTTCATCAAGCTATTTCTTTAGTTTACACAAAAAAACGTTTTTTTAATTTACACCAAGTAGACAGTTTTTAAATTTGCAGGAGAAGCAGGCTGTTGTTTTTAAATTTACACGAAATAGACGCAGTTTTTTAAATACAGGAAGAACGCAGTCTTTTTTTAAATTACAGGAAAACCAGGCAGTTTTTTATGAATTTACACGAAAATGGCCCACTTTTTTTAAATTTACACAAAAATGGCCGTTTAAAATTTAGGCGAAAACGAGCCTGTTTGTAAAAAAAATTACTCAAACAGGGCTCAATTTTTATAACTGACACTTTATAAGGTGTAGTTTTTTAAAATTTTCCAATGGGTGAGATTTGGAGAACTACAAGGGGAAAAAGCCTGCGAGCGCTTCTGGTTTTCCTTTGACGTGGGAATGAAAAATGAATTGTTTGATTTCAGACGAAGAGATTCTGGTGCACCTTTCCAAGTTTGTGCACACGCAGACGAGTCCGGACACGGTTCAGAAGTACACGTCCACTCAGTCCAAGTTCCTCAGACACGCGATTACCTTCCCTCAGGCGAAACTCGTTCTTTACACCACGTGCTCGTTGCTCTCGGTGGAAAACAGCGACGTGGTGAACAACGCTGTGAGGGAATTCCAAACGGAAGTTCTGGATCACAAGATGAAGACTTTCAGGGAAATTCTTTACGAGGTCAGACTCAGAGAATGGTTAAGTTGATAGTTGGTTTCTGTGGTATTTAGAGGGAAGGTGGAAATGGGCTAAATGCACTTTTTGACTTTGGGGAGGACAGAAGAAGCCGATTCGGTATTACAAGGACGTGAATCTGGAGCTGATTCCTCTGAGTCAAGTGCTCGAGACTTACTCCAAACCCAACTTCAACGGCCCTTTTATGGAAATGCCTCCGAGTTCCGCTTCCAGCGGCTGCTTCATGGCGCTCATTAGGAGGAAGGTAAGCGTCTTCCCCTTCTCCCTTTCACTTCACACCGAATCCCCCAATAACGAATGTTCCCCGACTATTATTTCAATTCATTTCTCCAAATAACTGTAAAATGTGTGTGATTTTTGTAAAATGTGGGAGTGTGATTTAAGGAAGGAAGCACGACCCCGGGCGATAGGTAGGCCCGTGTTGTATTCAATGAGCAAAACGTGTAAATAAATGAGATGTGGTTTTGGAATGCAGGAGACGCTGATCACAGTGGAGAGAAGTGCTTTGCGAAGTCCTAACGAGTCGACGCCAGCAACTCCTGGTCATGAAGGCGAGCTGCGGACGTACGGAGGCGCTGGGGTGGGAGTGACGTCGTTCCTGTCCATGGTTCCCGGGTCGTCGGAAAGCATCGGGTTGACTTCTCTGGGCAGTGTCTTCACAAATGCTAATGCGCTCCAGAATGCGCTCTCGAACTTCTCAGGTCGCGGGTCCGTGACCAGTTCGATCCGCTCGAGCAGGTCTGCGGGCGCGGACTCGCATCGGAGCAAGAAGCGGTCGATGACGAAGAAGGCGATTTTGCAGAGAGTCACGATCCCCACCCACGCGTCTTTGGCGAAGCAGACCCGGAAGTGGTGAGTAGACTCTAATTCGGTGGTTGTGTTGGGAGAAAAGTTTGAAATTGGCGGGGTGCTACACATGATTATTTTGAACAGGACAGCAGAGAACAGGGACGGAAACATAAGCTTCGGAAACAGCAAGGGAGCGGATGCAAGTTGCGAGCACGATCACAGTTCTAGGTCGATGGTGGACGGCGTGTGCGTGTGTCCCATCTGCGCCAGACGTGCCAAGAGATTCCCCGAACTCCATTCCAAGTGAAGCGACGAGAGGACAGAAGAACAAGGAGACATGTCTACAATCCCCAGCGCCCTACACACCAACACATTGACACATCTCTTCCAAATTCTCTGTTTCCAATAAATTTTCATGCCAGTCAAAGTCCGTCTCTTCATTACCATTCCAACCAAAAATCAATCCCATCACCATAACGGGCCATCCATAAAACATCCCACGCTCGTAGAGGCCATCCTTACGCTCCATTTTCAACGCTCCTCCAAACAGCTCTTTTCGCGTTTCGCAACCGGGTCGCTGGGTCCACATTTCTCATTTTTAGCGTTCCGTATTTTATGCAAGCCCCTAATAATGGACACTTGACTCACTTCGTCCAGCCGCTTGCTCCTTCTTTACAAAGCTACTCCGACTCAGTCCACTTTTTTTGAAAATTATTTGCCGGTTTTTGAAATTTATACAAAAACAGCTGTAGTTTTTTTGAAATTGACAGTAGATAATTTACAGGTTTTTCAACGAAAAAACATCCTGCCGACGCTAACTACTGTGGCCTTACATAATTATAAGTGGCATGGAAAACTTGACTAAAAGAAAAAACAAAAGCTACGGAGGTTGGTCAAAATCTAAATATGGCGGCAAGAGGTAATTTCTCTCGACTCGGAACCAAAGTGAAGGTGTGAATGAATAATTGGCGAAGGACACAAGGAGTTAATTGGATGGGGATGGGAAATGAGGCTTATTTGGCGAAATGGTTGAGGGAGATGAAGGAAAGATGAGGAAATAAAATAGAAATGCACGGGTTTTATTCAATAGAACGAACTACTCACTACTCTGGGGTTATAAGATGGGAGTTGGTGTTGGTGAAGGATGGTTAGGTGAGTCCCTGACAGAAATGACAACTAGTCCATGTTGTCACTTGTCATGCTCAGTGCTCCATGTTGTTGGGATTGTGTTGGGCAGGATGGTCTTGGACAGGTGCCGGTGGCTGTTCCACATTCGAGCTGGTTCTGCTCACGTGGCCAATGGCCAGACTGAAGTTGTTCGGGCCGCTGAGACTTTCGTAGTAGTCCTCGTCATACAGACCGTAGTTGTAGTCGTAGTCCTCGATAAGGTACGGGAACGGCGTCGGCACCCTCGTCGTCGGAGGAACGGATCGATCCGTAGCGTTCAAAGTGTTCGCCTCTGCATCCACATCTCCATCCACATCAGTGTCAACGTCAGCGTCAACATCAACATCCGCCGCAGCCTCGAAGTCGGACAACGAGAGACCCGGGTACGGCGTGAGTGCGGCTGGCGGAGGCGAGCGGGAGGTGAAATTGCTGAGGCGGGAAAGAGGCGGGTATTCGTGACTGTAGTTTCGGCTCAGATTCACCGAGTTGGCTGTCGGTGGCGTGGAAGGCATGGACAGGGGCAGCGGGAGAACTCGAGGGAGGTGGGGCGTGTTGGCGGAAATCCCCACTTGATTTTCACTCTGATTCCCACGTGGAAAGGGCAAAGCCAATGGTGCCCTTGAATGAATGTGGGAATGAGGAGGAGGAGGAGGAGGAGAGGGAGGAGGAGGAGGAGGAAGAGGCACGGGTCTCAATGCTTCTCCTTTCCCTATTTTCATCAAACTCACACCTTAATTTTATCACATCATTACTTTATTCCCCTTCTTACAAATTCCATAATGTTTAAAAACGACAAATTTAATATCATCATGAAGCAGGCGCGGATCCAGAGGGGGGCTAGGGAGCTGTAGCTCCATGAGCATAAATTTGTGTGTACATATCGTCGTTGAAGGTGCAAAACTTAACATCCTCTGAGAAATCCCATAACGTTACGAAAAGGATTTAAAGTT
>JAAXYX010002796.1:0-16249 GCA_036851915.1 Ptenothrix huangshanensis | reverse complement strand
AATCTCGATCTCGACTTAAAAAGTTCGAGATTCGAGATCGAGATTTAGCCTCGAGATCTCGAAATTTTCGAGATCGAGATCTCGCGATTGGATTCCCTAAGTGCAATGCAGTACAGTGCAAGAGAATCATGGAAGAGTTAATGGTAAGGAAGACTAGGACAAATTACTGTGCTTAAGAGTATAGGGAGAACAAGCCCAAGTTGTCCAAGAAGTACATGAAGTGCATAAGAAGCAAGAAGTGTGTACCGGCATGTTATGGCCAGAGCCAGAATGAAGGAGCATGATTATTGCATTCCGTCTAAATAGATGAAGAGGATCCAAGAACCAAGATCCCCGTCTCTCCCTCGTTCTCTCTGTATAGAACTCAATCCAGAGATGGTTTTTGAAGTAACAGGAGCGTTATAATACAGCGTAGAGACTGTCCATATACATAGACTGTAGTTGAAATAAATGAGGGTGCGATGAGAGTCTAAGGATAAACCTCCGGAGGGAATATTTTTTTAAATGGATTTGGTACATCATTAGCTTCGTCTTCATGGATGGTATGACAGTGCGATGATTCTGTTCTCTTGCCTGATTGTGGTTTCATTTACTATCCTAACCTGTCCAAATGGACGGGGATTTGGGCTCGTATGCTTAATACTTGAGCAGGGAGGGTTCAAGCTGTCGCTGTCATTCCTGTCGTTGCAATTGTGGTTAGTTTTATCTTGTACTGTGTAGCGATTCTAAAATTATATGTGAATATCATCATAGTAATAGCCCATGACGCAAGTGTAGGTGGTAAGGGTATGCAGTGTATCCATGTAATATGAAATAGTAATAGGCGTGTAGACGCAGATACAAATTATGATTGGGAATTTTAGTTTCTATAATCGATACTGATTGTGCTCGTCCTTTTTATATTTTTTACATTACATAATATTATTAATTGTTTCTATACACCCATTACCAGTCCTCGTGTACACGTACACTTATGGTTATTTAATACGCATGGAGCACCCTTTGGCTTTTCTTGCCTACTCGGAATTATGGGTTCGATTTAGAAACGCTTGAAATTCATTTCAATTCCAAGTTTGCAGAGCATGAACTTCAATGATCCGAGAGGAAAATATTTAGAGGGTGTTTAAATTGGAAGTGCCACGCCATACTTACAGTTCAGTCCCCGTTCTCATAGCATCAATCTTCGCATCCACATGCATGCACCCGGAGTCAGTCGAGAGTCGAGAGAGATGAGATATGCAAAGATTTGTAATGTCGCCAAAGATTCGGAATACGTATACTCGTGGAATTTAAACTGCGTATAGTATGGTTTGCACCTTCATCGTCAATGACGATAGATTGCATTGTGTAGTGGTGTTAGTCTTTAAAATCCATGAAAATATTGCCACTAGTACAAACAAGTCCCTGCAAACTTTATAATAGTAAGATTTGACTATGCATTCAATAGCTACGAGATCACCAGAACCAAATATATACATACCAAATACGAAAGCCAGGGTATCTTTACATCCTGTCCTTTATCGTAATTGAACATAATGGTAATGGTAAAGATATGAGTCTTAGGTGTAAACAGTTAGTATGGTGAACTATTTAGATTTTTTTCCAAATTTCGAGTTCCTTATTCATAGTTCAATTGCTGCCATTACGAGATTCCAATTTCTGACAAATTCCTCAAGAAGTAAACGTCCAGGAACCTAAAAGGGGGTACAGATGGTCAGATTATTTTTTTTAGAGAATCTTGAGAGATATTACAACTACAACTATTCACAAGGTGAACTTCGAGAGTCTCCCACCTTTACGAGTGTAGGAAAGCGTTTGTGTTTGCACATGCAGCATCATACCATACTAACCGCACCATTTCTGGGATCGGCATGCTATGTCGTCTAGAATGGTATGGCAGCAACAGGTTTGTTGACGGCAGAGAATGCACCACGTGAAATAGAGCTCTTGACATTCTAACTAAATAGCTAGTCTTGAATAATAATGATGAGGTATACAGTATATAATATGTACCTAGTTATATAATTATTACCAAGACCCAATTTTGTTTTTCAATAATGACTTCTCCAGCCTCCAGAACCAAATCTATCTCCAGCCCACTGAATATGGAACGAAAGGAAATGGGGTAGAAAGTGACAAATAGCTGCCCAAATTAGTGTAGTTGTTCTGAAAATGTATTTCTGGTATGGCTGAAGCAGATACTCGTTATGATTCAGGTAGGCGGTATTACAATTTAGGGACAGGGCAGGAAACCAGAGCCCTGGGAAAAACGACCATGAAACAAAGCTAAACATCACCCTGGCCAATGTGACAAGCGAAGAACAGAGACGACAAGTAAAAGTGTCAACATAATTAAAATATCATTTTCACAAGCACTTATCGCCTGTAGTGTAGAAATCATAACACTAACAATAATAGTCTTTAAAATATAGGACATGTTTTCATTTTAAGGTGTGACTCATTGCCATCGATGCACACCTAAAGTTAGAGCTTCCGCACAGACTATAAATGGTAATTTTACGCTACGTTGCGACTAACTGAGCTAATCACAAGCTAAGTACGGCTGGCATGCATCTACTTTGTGTTAAGGAATTCGATACTCATTCAAATCCAACTTCAACCTATGAAACATTTTGCATTCACCTTCGCTGTACATGCTACTGTGACTAACGTAAACGGCAAGTATGTACGATGTTCAAATAAGACGAGCTGAGCTGAACCATCAAAATCGACTAGGTACTCCCCAGTAATTACAATTATTTGCTTGTGATTTCCACTAAAGTGTAATTATGGTATTACACGGTGGGTTGGTATAATAACCTATGATAAATTGTTAACAATTAACTTCCCGTAGAATTATTTTCCCATGTAATGATTTAATTGCGTGCGGTGATTCAAATTTGAAAGAAAAAAATTTAATTCGTGTATACGCGTGACTATTTCTGGCAGTTGGTACTTGGTACATGCCTACCTACTCAGAAATAGTTTGAGCTCATGGGAAACAATTTTTTCAACTTTATTATATTTTAACTCCATCGAAGAAAAGTTTATTGCCATAGTATTTTATTTTATCTGATTGAGTTTTTGAGTAGGCAGAGATGAAGGGAGATGAATTTTCTGAATTGTTCATCAAATTTTAACATAGGTATACCATACTTATAACAAGTATTATCACTATCATTATTATTATTATTATAAAGAATGACAGAATCTCTCAGTTTCAAGTTTTATGTAATGGTTTGAAGTCATAATCACAAAATCGTAGACAACGTTCTTTGAGATGAAATGAAAAGTGCACCATCTTTACTATCACTGTAACCTTACAATATAATCGTGAAGATGGTATATGAACATGAACTAATACTACTTCTATTCTATAGTTATTTGGGTAGCTAATTGGATTCAACTCCGTATTAAAATTTCTTCTTTGACTGGATCGGGAACGGGTACTTCGGGTGTAGGAGGTGGTGGGTTACTTTCACCGGACTGTTGTTGTTGCTCAAGTCTATTAAGTAAACTCTGACATCTTGTACATAACGAGCTTCCTTCTGTACAACAATAACGTCGACACCTATGACACTGAAGCATTTCGCTCTTTCCCACAGCTACTGAATACCCGGACAGACTGTGTCCGGTACCGAAGGAATCAATTGTAAATTGTTTATCATCACTCTGTTTTAAATCAATCCCAGACAATTGAAGGATATCACAAAATTCGGAAAAGCATTTGTCTATCTCACTGGGACAGCTGGTTGGATGCAGAATCTGAAAAACATAATACAATTACACCAAGACCAAAAAAACTTACACAAAAAACCGCAAGGCTATGAAAACAACTTACCTGCAAAGTCTGGTAAGTTTTCTCTGTACACAAAATCTGAGCCCAAAGAGTTTTTGAATTGTGATCTCCCACCATTTGATTAACTGTGGTTCGAACATCTAGAGCTAATTCCATCATAGACTCAACTGACTTATTTTCCCAAATATCTTCAATATCAAACCAGGTTGATTTAAAAACAGAATCCTCATAGCCTATAAATCATGAAAAGATCAAAAAGTCATATTATGTTCAATTTTTAAAGTTAGTAACAGTTTTAGTTTATTACCAGATACACTCAACCGGCCTTCGTTGCAAATAATTGTTGCATACTAAATTTGCTTGCACAAGTATAATCTTAGCATGCATAACTATTGTGCCCAAGCTTCGAATTTAAAGCCAAATAATTACATACAACAGTTGAGTCGCCACAACTTGGGTGAGAATCGTTTACTTTACTTTAACAGCAACAATATTATGTCTGTTTGCAGCTAGTGGAACGAATATTCTAGAACGGAATGAAATTTGCTGTTCTCCGTATGTATTTGGTAATAAATTAACTCGCAAATTCTAAGACGAACGCTGCATTCAAGATTTCTGGATTTTGTAGGAAGGAGGAGGCAAAACTAATAAAAGGCTGATTTTGATACATTTGGCGACTCCAAATGTTAAAGCAGGTTAGTAGCCATGGCTAGGGTTCGTAACTACGAACCCTAGCCATGTCTTGCAGAGCCTCCTGCTACATTGCCCAGTTCGGTATTTGCAAAACCTGACTAATGTTTAGTCAACATGACATTCTTCTTTTCACATTTGAAATGTAGGCAAAATATTTTTTGAGAATTCACGCACACTGTTCCTTACCATTATTGTAATGCGCAAAAACTTCCTCACACAAGTAGGGTAACACTGGAGCTAAAACCTTTGACATTGTTAAGAAAATTTCGTTCAGAACATAAATGCAGGATTTCCTACTCTGGCTCTCCTTGAAGTCACAATACAGTCTATCTTTAATCCATGTGAAATACAGAGAAGACACTTCGTTACTAACAAAATGTAGTGTTCTGTTCATTATACGATGATAATTGTAGTTTTCATAGTCCGATGTGACCTGAAAAAATCATGAGAATGTGAACAAATGAGTCAAATTGGAATTGCACTGATTGTGAGATACACAAGTATATATTCCTATTACCTGTATTTGAAATTTCCTTAACAGTGACAACATGTACTGATCAACGTACATCAGTTCGTCATAAGAAATATCTTCAATTTTCAGTTCCGTAATTGATGCTGCAGTACAAAAACTGACTAGAAAGCGGAAAGTATTCCTAAGCTTTTGAACACTGTCGTCACTAAGCTGAAGCAAGCCATTACTTATTGCAATTTTAGATGAATCACTGGATCCTTGCGTTGCACACCACCAACTGAAATTTTAGTTATTTATTACAGTTAAAAGGACTTTTTAACCCGATAACAGGATAACAGAACCGTTACGGTAAATCTTTGGAAAACAGTCCTACCGTAACACATCAGCTCCGCGAGGTTCACATTCTCCCTCCTTCCCATCAACAACGTATTTCGGATTGACGACGTTACCTAATGACTTTGACATCTTCTTTCCAGTATCATCCACCACAAATCCATGTACGTATAAATTCCTATTCAAATAGGTAACATTAAATGATCAAATTCAAACTTATGTTTCAGGAAAAAAGTTGATCGACACACACTAAAATGACAAATGATCAAGAGACCTACTTGTATGGAGAAAATCCGCGCAAAGCAACAGAAGTTAACAGAGATGACTGAAACCACCCAGTGAACTGATCGAGACCTTCCAAGTATAGGTCTGCTTGCTTTTCACCAAGAATATGCCACGATGTTCCGCTATCATACCAGATGTCGAATATATCCTGTTCATATATGTATACATACATTAATAAAGGTTATGTAACTATTATTAATAAGCATGCTAAAAATTCTAGAAGTGCATGGAATTAATTATTCGCTGTAGATTAAATAATTGTGCATTCAGATTGCAGACTTTAGTCTTACCCTGCCCTTCTCATACTGCGATGCTAATTCATCATTTTGAAGTAAAGTCCCTACAGGAACTTCCCACCAGGCATCTATGCTACCCGTATGTTCAACAATGTCACAGAGTCGGTCAATGACACCCCTACAATAAGAATATAGTTATAGAATTACAGTTATCATTTATTATGCCTAAATGATAAAAACAGCAAATATCACGAATTATACTCACTTGTGAACAAGAGGATCTCCAGTCTCTTTATGAAATAAAACGGGTATAGGAACACCCCAAACTCTTTGTCGGGATATGCACCAGTAAGGTCTCTGAACTAACTGGTTAAGCATTCCATGTTGTGTGTTCGGAGGATGAATTGTCACTTTCGCTAATTGACTCTAAAATCAAAAGCAAAGAGAAAGCGAACTGCAATCAAACTAATGTTATGAAAAAATCTACAATGACTTTGTACTCTGCTCGATTTTGACTTACAACTGCCAATGACTTAATTTGCTCAGTATCAATAAACCATTGCATACTCGTCCGCACAATAACGGGCTTCTTTGTTCTCCAGTCGTAGGGATAAGAGTGAAAATATTTTTCTTTAGACAAAATTTTCTTCTCTAGCAAATTTACAATTTTTGTTGTGGCTAATGTGAGTGCTGGCATTCCTGTGAGCTCTGGAATTCGATTGTCAAATTTTCCTTCTTCATTCACAAAGCAATCCTGAAAACAAAAATTCAAAACGAAAATTATCAAAAAAACAATCATTGTGGAGACTACGGTGACCCTGTCAGCTTCCTCCGATTCATCGCTACGCTTCCTTTTTAGCCAATAAACTAACACAGCATAAAGAATCAACTTGTTCATACATTATTATATTCTCTCCTAAGTATATAGTTTCTCCTACCCCTTTCCTACCTACTGTCGCTTTTCAGCAGACTGATGTGGGCAACTTGCTTCCTTTCCTATACTTTTTAGTACAATTTTGTCCTCTTCCTGGTTTGTCAGCAATGTATCCTTGCATTCTTCTACTCGACGCTAAACACTTAATGTTATGATAACATGTGGATGTTCGAGACATGTATGCTAGCAAAAGCCAACCCCTTGCAACATGTATTCGTATTTAATTATTTAGAAGATTGTGTTACCTACCAACGGTAGTTTGTGCTCTAATCCCAGAAGGTAGTCATCTGGACCATGGGCAGGTGCGGTGTGAACCAATCCGGTTCCCTTTTCCATTGTAACATATGAAGCTGGGAGGAAAGGACATACAACATCTTCAAACCACGGATGTTTGTACTGGAACTGTGCTAACTTCGAACCGCTAAACTGAATCACCGAGGAAAATTTATTTGTCATTGCGGCCACAAATTGTGGAATGCACTGAGTTGCCACAAGGTAAAACTTCGGCCTAGTTTCAGCCAGATTCGAAGTGAACACAACTGAATACTCTTGATTTTCGTTGTAGGCGATGGCAGCATTTGATGGCAGACTCCATGGTGTCGTTGTCCAAAATGCAGCCTCCACAGGTGCTTCCACAAATTTAGCATAACTTGCAGGAATTTCTTGCCCAACCAGTGACGCAAACTCCCCAAACGAAGAACACAATATTGGAACTGAAACGTAAACGGAAGTACTTTCGTGGTTAGGGTTGTATTCTAATTCTGCTTCGGCGAGGGCAGTTCTAAAACCATGCAATTAAAAGTACACATAATTAACTATTAAAAAATTCATTTTTTTTTATTTTGCGGATTCGAATGATATACTATGAATTTTAGTTATCCAAACAGTACATACTTGCTAGATGGTGACCAATACACAGGCTTCATTTCTCGATATATTAAGTCCTATAAAAAGATAATTAAGCACGCGTTAAAAACATCAGGTTTACATTCTCAAATATTGCAGGGTAACTCAGTAACTAGATAAAATAGCGGATGTAGGTAGGTAAGTAAAGAAACATAAATTTACCTTTTCGTAAAGTTGATAAAATAAGGTTAGTTGGTTTTTTATGTAATTTTTATCGAAGGTTTTGTAGATACTATTCCAGTCAGCCATCACACCCCATCGCCGAAAATTTTCAACGTGCTTTGAAATTGAATCGTTCGCTACTTCCCTGGCTATAATCAATGGTAATTTAATATTACATTTTTTAATACTTTTTAGTTGGCCATAGTTGAGACATTTTATCTTTACCTTTAATTAATGGGGATACAAGCAAACTAATAGAAAATGTTAAACATACCTTTAGCACGAATAGTTAACGGGTCATGACTGAAGTTTTTCAGAGAAATACTGTCTTTAAGAGCCTTAAGTTCTATAGGTAGACCATGGCAATCCCACCCAGGAATATAGCTGACTTGATAACCTCGTAGTAATTTATATCTGTTTGTTATATCTTTCAAAATCTGTTGGCCAAAACCAAGAAAGTCAATTATAATAAATAGATACAATCACCATTTGTTCGAAATGATTTGGATGAATCATATCCTGCCAAACTTACTTTATTAACTGCATGACCAATGTGAACGTCACCATTCGCATACGGTGGTCCATCGTGAAGTACATATTCTTCTTGACCTCTTCTCCACAATCTTTGAAGGCCATATAAGTGGTCGAACTGAGAATTCTGTAACCAAGTAAGACATTTAGTCATTGGAACCCACCGCGACTACCTACATATAATACTCACACAAACCAAACGCAAGAAAGTAGTAACATAATTCATTAGAATTAAATATTTAATTACTTACAGCAGCAATATTTGCTTCGTGTTCTTTCCTCTTACTAGGTGTAACCTTCGGTGGAAATTTAGTTTTAGGCAGTAACAGTGTGTCCGAATATTTTTTGCTTACTTTGGAAGCTTTAGTGCAAAACCGTTGACAACTGCATGATTCCAGTTTATTTAATCTTGCTAAGCGCAATCTGATTTGGAAGATATTCATAGTTGAGGATTGTAGAGTAGATACTGCTGACTATTAATAATGCGAGTATCGACTTGACTTAGTTCCTGTTAGTTTATAAAGAAAAAAGTAAACATCCTATTACAAGTGTAATGAACCATGTACTTTGCATGTCATCCAATCAGTGTTTAATGACACTAATTCATCACCTTGCCACAAAATCCGACCACACTCTAGCATCTAGTTTTGCATTCTTTACCTTTACTACTTATTACAAAAGTATGTTATAATTAACTATTAACCATAAATGGATTGAATCGCCCATACCACCACCAATCTTTAACCTTCAACAACTATTTCATTTAGCATTTTCAATCTTCTAATGTCTAATCGACATAAAAACACTGACATCAGTATTCGGTAGTACTGAAGTTTTAACATGTAATAAAACGTACAAACGTAATTCCTCCGTCATTTAGCTGATTCACCGACCATGACCAGCCGTCAACAGTTAACTATTAACTGGGAACAACTCATCATCATCGATATGAGTTTTACCACGATCATTCCAAACAAAAGTATCAAGTTATGTTTACAACTGAAAATTGTACTACCTAACTTAAATCACAAATGCGATGTCAAATAGAGATAGACAACAGATAGCATGTTACTCCCAATCATAACTTATACAATGGTATAATGATCTCAATATATCCACATAGTCAATCAGAAACTTTGTGTACCGATCATTTACAATTTAGCATCAATGCAAAGCAAATTCAAGTTGACAAATTATTTAACAACCGTTCCATGTATCTCATAAAAATCAAATTCAATAAGCAATAAATGATTTCGTTTTTAGCTTAGCTCGTGAAGATGATGCAATACTTTACAGATTTACTATACTGATTAATTACAACAAGAAACCAAAACCAATCCCTTAGAACACAACTGGCTACAGAAATACAATACACAGTCACAGAGTACAGTACAAAATTCACTTTACTCACAAGATTTAAAATGCTATCTTGGGCTACGCTGAAATCTATTCCCACCAAAATAAACAACTCACCCAAAGTCAAAAGTGGCTCAGCTTAAAGAAAGTCTGAGACAAGTCAGATTAGATGAAGATGCCCGACTGAAGTTATAGAATGTAATTACAAAATACGATAACATTATAGAAAATAACTAACTGCTAACGTATCAATTAAATAAATATTTTACTACATCAGTGTATTTTGGATAGCTTTTGCAAGTAATAGTAGCATTGTCGGAGCCGATCAGCAGCGCAGTGTTATGTATCTGTGTATCGAACGCATTCATGAACAGACACAGACTTAACTACATTACTAGAGCAGCAGGGCAAAAGTAAAGGGGGGCATCCACATGAAATGTTACAACATCAAGTTAACATTGATCCTCACCACGAATTTCAATTCGTTTGTTTATAATTAGGTAGCTTTTTTAGCTACGTTACAACAATTAACAACTATTTTTTTATATTTCTCCTCAATCGTAACGTTATTTGTGGGTGAGCTACGACGGGGTAAAGAGCACAGTGCACACTGCACAGGGCATCGGGCATGGTATGGAATTTTAGGTACAACGATTGTGATACGGAGTGGTAAAGTGTGTGACTGTGGCATTGGCATGGGCCGATGGGCCTCACATCGCTTTTAAATCTCGCTCAATTTTCCACCGGCTGTTCGATGGTCGATGGGAGGAAAAAGGTGGATTAGGATTGGCTTTGGATTTGGTTTTGATTTGCACGGAATTGCATTCCGAGTTACGTAGGTAGTTACGTTTCAGTTTGACTTTATGCTTCCTCAAATGCTCAAATGGAAGCAACTGAGAACAACTGCTCTGAACAACGCAGTTGATGTGTGTACTCTGTAGTGTGTAGTCGTAGTGTATGCCGATGCTCGGTAGAATATACTTAGGTGTTGTGGGCAATTGGCATACAGCACGGAATATCGAACACCTTCTCCCAAATACCCACAAATAATCTCACACACACTCTTTCATGTTTAAGAGCCCGCTATCCAGCAACAGCGGAGTGCCAGTTGAACTGGCTGTGGGTTCCAGAGCTCCAGCATTCGCAATTCGCAATCCACAAATTCAGATTCCAGATATCCAGAATCTAGAATCTAAGTAGATCCAGATCCAGCTGTAGCTGTAAATTACAGCCTGTAATGCCCCTTCCTTTATATTTCTTGCGTCGTTTGATTGTCTCAAAGTGTCTGGCAGTCTCGTCGTCGTCACTCATCAGTCGAGTCAACCGTCACAGTTGCTGTAATTAAATCAGTGGACGTCACACGTGTGCGCTAATTCCAGTAAAGCAAGTCGACTTGACACTGAGGAATACAACGATTGATGATGAAGATCAAGTGATCACCTACCAAGACAACAGAACAAGCAACAAGCATTTTCATTTGGTTATCCATCATATTCTAGGTAATAATTATTGATAGTGTTACTGCATAGCAATTCATAATTGATTATGAATTACAACCGGTCACCAATTGTCAATACCACTGTTGAGTTTTAACTGTAGGTAGTTAATGAGCTGAGAATAACTAACTAGATTAAATGTCGTATGGGCAGCAGTCGCTAGTAATTATGACTACTAGAAATATAAATATGTCAATATGTAGTAACTAAAGTGTGTACTAATGCATGTATGTACATGGTACATCATTCATGATGTGGATGCTTCGGATATTCATTAGTTTGTTAGATGATTTGTGGTTCAGTGAGAGTTCATGAATGTCACTCGTTGCTCGTAGTTGGAAGTTATTAATGCTGAACATTGAATGTTAGACATCATAGGCTTATAAACAGCATTGTAGAATTAGCAGTTCGTCGTTGAAGAGTGAAAAAGAGCATATATACTATGCTTTAACATAGTATATAGCTCTTTTTCATTCTTCAACGAATTGAAGGCGATAAAGAACTTGTCCATAAATATCGATATGCATCATTGGATCATTCATAATCTATGTTGTACATGGTACCTACTGATGTTGTATGTTGCTTATGGTCAAGAGTTTAGATATCTTTGACTTTTACTTCAACTTGAAACTGAAACACCAAGATTCAAGTCAATCATAGCAAATAGTTATTCCATTGACAAGTATAGTATAAGTGGTAAGGTTAAGTGTGTCACATCATGTGACTCACATGTTGAAATTCTATCCTAATCTAACCTATTAAATGTAATAACTTAACTGCTGCGTGACTTTGCTGTACTGTTGATTGTTCATAGCGATTGTGGTTATTTTGCACTTGCAGTTTACTGATCTATGGCCTAGGTAATTATTAAAATTATGAGTAATTATTTCAAAGGAAAATACAAGTATTAAGTCAAGCTTTGCCATTGGTCTAATTAAGACACATCATCAACTCTAGTTAGCGAATTCGTGGTCTACAGTTCCAGTTGTTGAGCTTAATTAATTTAAATTAGTTGGTATCCAATTTTATTGTAATGAGTTCAAAGGTACCAATGCCAGTAATAACAGTAATAAACATTATTATTACTGAAATTATTGTTATTGCAGTGACTACATTAGCTGACGGGATAGCCTGGAGCTGAACGCTCAAACGTTTACTGTGTACGCTGTAAACAATCTTAATAAAACAAGAAAAATATATCTAAAAGGCTGAAACGTAATGATATTTAGTACTACTGTGAACTCAGTTTGGGTGCATCTGACGTGTCTTAAATGCATTAAAATGCACCTTGGACTGAAGTATGCACGCGAGTTACACTTTTAATTTGTTTGAGATGCACAGATGTATTTTTATAGATTTAAGATGCTTTTCCGATGCACCCAAACTTCGTTTAAGATTGTAGGTTTTTGACCTACAAGATACACTACTTATTACGGTGTACTTAGGCATAATTATAAGCCATAAGCTGTGATTAACATTATTACTGGAGTATGGGTTTAGGGTTTGTTTTTATTATTTATGGTTTGTTTACATACTTCAGTTTTTAGTATGAACGTGTAGGTGTGTGAACGTTTGACTTGGATCTCAAATGTATGCATACTTTCCCTGTATACTCAGTATGTAGGGAAATATCTTTTAGAGGAAATACTTGTTTATATTACTGCGTCCTATGGTACATCACATAACTATAGTTGTTTTTTGTACATTGGACATCGAATTTAGATAAGCAAAATATAAACTTATGATGATTAATTATATTATTTTAAGATTTTTGCTACAATTATAATTTTTAATTGGTTCTAATTATAAATTACTTTTATTTAATTATTTTACGTACGGAAAACGCAAAACAGTTTGTATCAATAGAATATAAATAGAAGCCCATTTATGGAGAATGTAAGTTTTTAGTAGTTACCGTGTTGCAAGATTCTAATGGTATTGTGAGAGTCCTATGTTAACGCTTCCAATATATATGACATGGTTTAAGTAAAAAATAGCACAAAATTTATTGGGTGCGTTACAATTTCTTCAAAACTTTAATCTAAGATTATTATTAATTATTATGTCTATAGGTTGTATGTTGGCGTTGAGATACAGCTAATTCGAAAGTCGCCCTGAACTTGTAGGAACAAATACAGGTAGTCAGTATTGCAGTTTGCAGTAGAAGCAGGACGATGGGAGCACAAAATTCCAAAACACCAGCTCTAGTAGGGCATTTGAGTTCTGAAGAGGTCACACATTTCAAGACCCTGGTGAATAACATCAGTACGAATGTGGATAAAGTACACGTTTGTACTTCCGGAGACTTCCAGGTGAGTTGTGCTGAAGTTTTGAAAACATGTACCACCAAGACCAGGACACGGTTGAAACTTTTTGTTCTATGTATACTGAATTGTAAAGATGGGTTAATATTTTTAATTTGCAGAAACATTGTGAGAAGTACCTCGATGATTGGTTGTCTTTAAAGCTGTCAGAGAAATTCTCCATGAAAAATCCAAAAGGAGGAGAAAAGATCATTTCAGTCCATACCTTTCTCGAGTTTATGTCCGGTGTATTCAAGGGTACTTTAGATGAGAAGATTGCATGTGTTCTGGAAATAGCCGGATCAGGACCTATGGGGACCAATGATACTTTAACCAGGGAGGAAATATCCAAAGTAAGCTATAAAAGCAATTATTTACATACTGTAATACAATTCTTGAAATTGACATTAGTGGGAAACCCGGCCCCATGTAGAGGCTCTGTATTGCTGTAAATTTACAAAATTGTAGAAGTTTAATATTATCGTACATAACAAAATGTGACATTTCCATGGTGATATTTACAATATTGTAAATTTTCAGCAATACAGAGCCCTTTACAGCGGGCTGGGTTTCCCACTATTGTAACACCAATATCTACAAATTCATAATTTTAAAACAAAACTAGTGCTATAATTTTAAACTTGATAACTGAAAATCCTCTAACGATTTTACCATTGTTTAGGTTTTTTTCTTAAAAACTAACAAAACAACAACCACTTTTTGTCCCACAAAATCGCAGAATTTTGGTGCCGAAAGCCTCTCCACTGTGTGAAACCAACGTTTGGAATCAATCGGACCAGTCTAATTAAGTAACTAGAATCATGTATCCATGTGCGTGTTAAATCCCAATTTTTTCGTTTTTATGTTGTTAGAAGGGGCCATTTTGTAGTTGTACCGACATCAATAACATGTCGACAACAATGATATTCCCACAATCATAGAAATGTAGTGGTCTTTTTCAAAGTGCGTCTTCCATGCAATTGCATTTATTAATTTTAGTTTACTACGGTATCAACATTGTTTTAATTGTTCTAAGATCTAAATTTGAACGACAATAAAATGGCAGCTACGTCCTGCACAACAAAATCGCAGAATTTTGGTGTGGAAAGTCTTTCCACAGTATGAAACTGCCCTACTCTAATACCAATGTTTGGAATCGACCTTACTAGTCTAACTAAATAATTAGAAAGACGAATATCCATGTGAGTACGGTATACACTTGGTTTGGCTTTGGATTTATTTGCCTTGCTTCCTTCTCGTGCATGCGCGATGCCACCAATCTTTGAGGCTAATAGAATTAAATATTTCGACCGTTGAATCGAAACCGGGATGCTGGACACGCTTCCGTAAATAAAAATAAAGAAAATCGTTGTATCAATAGATACTAACCAACATAGTATTTTCAAAATGATGTATTTGTGGTCCAAGAAAAAGCTTGAACTAATTCCACCAATAGAGAGTGCAAGCAGTAGCATCTTGAAAACAAATATTCGGAACGAGCAGCTTTGGTTTACCAAATGTGTTAGAGTATGTATTTGACGTACAGTTTTTGAAACTGCAATTAGTTGCTTTATTGAAAAGTTTCCTTTTTGTCTGAAAGAAATTATTACAATACCAATTTTGCACAAGGTGTTAGATCAACAAAGAGTTGTAATGGTCATTACATGATTGCTTGTATAATTGCTGTACATACCTGATGACATCATCGAGACGATTCTCGACCCTTCGTATTCGAAATGTAATCAAATCAAACATTGCAAGATGGAGCAGGAGTTCCAAAATCAAACTTGATCCGCCAAAGTATAGCATAATTACTTCGATGGCAAATACGGTGAAAACCACAATTACGCTTTGACATTTAATATTTAAGGAACTGTAAAGGAGTTGTGGTCGTGTTGGATCAGAAATCAGATATATTGTAGCAAACGTAATTGTGATCCAACACAAAACGGAAAAATACATTTGTAGTAGTTCTTGGTATGAGAATTGAGTCAAGCTTCGGCGATGTGCACGGGAATAGGCGCTGCCAAGCCGATTCCATTCGATACTTCTTTCATTCCAAATGACAACTATTGTTTCAAGCCATTCGAATCTGCTTTTCTCACAGACAAGTGCAACAAGGATTGCCACACTTATTAACCAATGAATACTCAAATGATTCAGGTTTAAGTCACCCCTCTTGGCGATAAAATATTTTCCAAGTGTCCACCAAATATGAAAATTGTAAACAATGAAAGAAGTAAATAAAAGCAGGTATATTACTTTAGGAATCAATGTTTTGTGGGTTTGTATTTTGCCTGTTTGTTTGTTGTAATCGAATGGAAAAAAGCATAGTTTGGATAAAATTTGTAATGAAATGTTATTATAACAGTATTCAGCTTTTGAAAGCATTTTATGCGCCGTAAAACCTTTTTGAGCTTAACAATTTTATGGACTTGCTTAACTTGCTCTTTTGAGGTTAGTTCAAATCGATTGAAAATACAATGCTGTCTTTACTCTGAGGTGGTAAATGTGGAGTGACAATACTTGCGATTGTAGGTAATACTGGTTCCGAATGAGAAGGTTTAATTGACATGCAATGTCATCCCTAATTAAATAAGCTTGTGATATCTATTTGTGAAAGGTAGACTTATAATTTATTACTATAATATATATATTTATTACATTAATAACTGGCGACCGATATCAATTTGTTCAATCCTCCGCAGAATATGCGAACGCGCATTTGATAGGCGTATCGATG
>JAAXYX010002795.1:0-16254 GCA_036851915.1 Ptenothrix huangshanensis | reverse complement strand
TTTATTAACTCTTACTAATTGTATTTTGAAGTGTTCACAATTACCCGCCGTTCACAATTACCCGCCGTTCACAATTACCCGCCGTTCACAATTACCCACCTTTACCCTACTAACATTTTTTCAACATCCAGTTGCAGGAGTTCAACATTGCAAAGGCTGGTAGTCCTTCATCTCCTTAAGATCTATGGTCAAAGTACACTGTCAGAAGAAATCAGGGGATTCTTTAGTATCTCACTCACGCACCTAACCGCGGCTGAGAACCTGAAGTACGTACACGCTCAGAAAAATGGGCAAAATATAAGGGTAAAAATTTACAGATTTTTCGAATGCCGGTCCCTTACAGGCATTACTATTAAAACATTTTACAGTAAAAATCTGTTAGCGTTTTACGGTAACTTTCCAGTTACTTTTTACAGTAACTTGTTCCCTTAAATGCTACAGTAATTTACTGTTACCCTAGCTTTAACCCATATGACGGTTGATTCTACTGTAATTTACTGTTATCCTAGCTATAACCCATATAGCGGTAAATTTGACCGTAAAACTGTTAATTATGCACGAGTATGATATTCATGGCGATATTCACAGTATTACACAGTATTTTACAGAATCGTCATAAATGCATATTTAGAAAGCAATTCAATTTTGATTTATTATCCGTGTGCATTTATGAACAAGTGATTTTTCAAACAATGGGAAAAATGATTTAACAATTAAGATTAAATAGATTTAAAATAGCAATAGCAAGAAAAAACGGATTCTTAATTAAGAGCTCGAAAAACAAGAACTGGTTTTTCGAGCTGCGCGTCTTTTCACCGTAATATCTTCATTTTTAGTTCCAACTCCCTGGATAAGACCAAACAGGTCACAATGGGGAAGGTCAAGGTAAATAGACCACAGGAGGTACAGTAGCACTTCGCATTGATTATAGTAGAATAAAGCTTGCATTTACTAGTCAGTAAATGTAAGCGCTTAAATTTGAAGGCAATATTTCATAAGGGACATTGAAACTGAAATGTAGCAAAGTAAAAACAGTTTAAAACTAAACCTGAAATTTTTAAAATTAGATAATTAGACACAATAAGCCTACATGCTAACCTTCAGATGCGCTGACAATTTATCACTATCACACAAAAGACTTACTTGTACGTACTGACCAGTACTTACAAGTGTTGTTTTTTCTTGAGAAGATAAGAGTTTGACGTTAAAGTGAATAGTACGGAAGATTAAAATATTTGCATTTTCAAATTAAAACTTACTCCAAGTTTGATTTGTAGGCGATAACGTCTGAAGTGTTATTATTCATTTTGGACTCAGCCGTGGTTTTACGTACCGTGAGCTGAAAAATAAAAAAGAATAAAATAATTTCAAATTTGATGAATTGTAAGTGGTTGCGTGTACTTATTGATCATTAAGTACAAGTAACTTTGTTTACTGCTGAGACAAACTCAAATTAAAGTAAAAATTTATTGAATTAATGCATTACCTAAGTAATGCCAAACAAAAGTAAATAACTCACTCAGGTCTTGCTATTTTATTAAATTTGAACAATCAACCTACTTCCAGGGGCAGTGATGGTTTTAAAGCTTTAATCTTTTTCTATTAATCGAAACAGAATATTTACAAGCACTTCCACTATACATTATATCTCTGATTTTAAAAATCACTACTCTTGAAATTCAAAATAATATAGAATACTGGTGACATTCGGATGTCGCTTGTACGTACAGGTCAGCACGTACAAGCGTTTTTCCATTAGTAGGAAGTTGACATCCAAAGCGATTTGATATAATAAGCAAGAAAATATTATTATTAATTATTATACTTTCTGCAAACTGTACCATTATTCTTTATTCCAGGAAGATTAACGATCTCAAACATTATACCATAGTTCGTCCTTGATGTAATTTGCGACTACTTCAGAAACGGCGTAAAGCACTATAAAATACAAAACCAATAAATACGGGCTACCATCAGGTCAAACTAATATTATAGGATAAAAATTGTTGACGCTTCGTGACAATAATCGAATTTATTTATGTTGCTTGTACTTACTGGTCAGTACAGGCAGTGTGATTAAACAAGGATAAAGGCTCATTTGACTTTACTTTAGTTGCAACGTTAAATAGAAAGTGTGACTTTGTGGTCAGAGTCAACATAAGGTTAATGAACTATAACCACATGTATTAGTACATGCTTGTACTTACTTCCCAGTAAGTACAAGAGTCGAATTCAATACCGACAGCTTGATCTAGTAAATTACACTAGTTTCTAATCCAAAGTAAACTGAGTTTTTCAAACATCGCAATGAAATGTCTAATCTTAACTAGAGCACATAAAAATAGTTGTACACAGTAAACCTTTGATTTTAATTACACTTAGTTAATAGAACAGGATGGATGAACTATAACTAGTGCAATTCGTAGCTGCTTGTACTTACTGATCAGCAAGTACAAGCAGTTTGATTGAACACTGACACCTTAAGTTACTAAATTACACAAGCGCCCAATCAAAAATTAAATAAGCAATCACAAGTACATATGAAAATAGTAATACCCGTACGCACTTAATTTTGATTACCATTAGTGAGTCAAATATGAGTTTATAACTTGTTGAATTGGCGCTGTGAACTGCATGTACTTACTGACCAGCATAAGTGCAAGCAGTTCAATTCAACAAAAAGAATTTAACATCCCAAAGCAGTAACGAAATCAGTAACAAATCAGTAAATAAATTTACCAATTCAGAAATAAAAATTACAACTCACCTGTGGATGTTAGCTATTTTGCTGTTTGAAGTTTCAACACGTTTCATTACGTTTGTAGTGATGGTTTTTAAAATCTGGTTCTTTTAGCTTGTAATTCCGTCCCGCTTTCCATACAGCTGACGAAATCACAATAACTGAGGGGTGAAACGCGGGACTGTCAGTGGGAGTGAAAGTGTGAGATGTTGGTCGTGGACTGTTATGATCTAATAATGTAGGAAATAGTGAAGACAGTGGTCAATGAATAAACACGCTGACGTTGCGAAGCGAATCA
This sequence comes from Ptenothrix huangshanensis, assembly GCA_036851915.1. NCBI lineage: Eukaryota > Metazoa > Arthropoda > Collembola > Symphypleona > Dicyrtomidae > Ptenothrix > Ptenothrix huangshanensis. The sequence continues at coordinate 13,216 of JAAXYX010002795.1, read as the reverse complement.
TTGAGTATAAGCCCGCATTAGAAAAGGCAGAGTAAGTGGCAAACGTTTCATGTTGCGCAAAACAGAAGCATGCAAACTTCATTGCGTAAGAATGTAATAGTAATTATTGTAAAAGAGTTGCTGAGGCAACATTTTTATGGAAATTACTGTTAACTAGGGTTTTAGCAGTAACTTTACGGTAAACTGAAGTTAACAGTTAATTTTGGTAACGGCTTTTTTCGATTCCTTCAAAGTGGTACTGTGAATTTTTACAAGAAACCTGTAAAACAATTATCAAAATTTCTTTACGCCAAATTTTTGAGCGTGTACTCTAACGGGAAGAAAACCTAACCTACCTAACACAGTAGAAAATGTTGCCAAGTTGTGCGGGGGGTGTTGACATGTTGTGCGGGAGTGTGTGAGTGAGGTATCAAAGAATAGCCACAAATCGTCTTAAAAAGAAATAATTCCAAATCTTAATTACGGAATCGTCATCTCAACGCTGTAAAATAAACATCCGTTATAATTACATCAGGGTGATAGCAGTAAAATAACTGCCTCGGTAAGTTTATATAATTACGTACCGTGGTGGACCTTTTATAAATAGTCCAACGATCTTTCTTTACGTCTCAGACAAGTTTTTATACTGTCTACTCTTTACGCGAAGCTTTCCACTGCAGTTTGATGGGCGTCAAATAATCATCGGTGAAATTTTCGGCGACGAAAAAGCGGCGTTAATTTTCCACACTCGGTTTATCCTAACTCAGAAATTTTCTTTTGATTGGAGTTAAGTTGCCACAGCATACAACAATCGCGTCCGGCTCACTTTGGTTTTTAGTTTCTTAATCTGCTTGAGTAGCATAAATAAAAAGGAGCCCACATTTATGCGGTTACTAATATTACTATTATTATTATTACTATTTAACGGTTACTTTGAGCTATGAACTAAAACAACGCTACCAACATCCAAATTTAAAGTTATCATTTACCTCAGTTTTAAACCCATTTCAATGCATTTCACTCCCGTTAATCCATACTAGTCGACTTATGCGATTTCCTGTCAATCAGGAACCTGATTTTGAGTGCACATAAGCTATTCTCTAGTCAACTCAATATGCTTTAATTTGAAATATTACCAGTAAACAAATTAAGTTTTTAATTAATTCCCCTCACCAGTGTTCTTTTCCCAAAACACTAATAAGCTAAAAAGGATTAAAAAAATACGTGCCTAAGTGCACGCAAAGAAGGTATATTAAAATGAGTATAAACAGTTCGTTATGGACAAATAAGTGTACTTTTAAAAGGCTGTCATCTAAATAAAAAACACGCCTTTAAACATGCGTATCGGCGGTAGATACAAATCGTTTATCCATATTATCAAAACAACACATACATGATACAAGATTATTTCTAAAAGGTTCATTTTACTGTTAAAATCCAAAAAGCGAATGTTCCAAGTTTCTTGCAGAATGCTTTCTTAGCTAAAGTTGGCACGCAAAAATATGCACTTCCATAAATACATGCAATAAAAGTCGAAATGCATGTCGTCAAGTCAGTGCCATTTTATACTTAAGTAGATTTGAAACATATCAACATTATTTACACTACTATACTAAATGGTCCTAAACTAAACGACTAAAGTTTCAGCTGAAATTTAACGAACTATAAAAAGATGCACGCAAAACAAAAATAATGTTAGTGTTTGTAAATAGATAATATCGCTATTGCAAAGTTTAAACAAGGCTTTCAATATGCATCCTTGTTTATTTTACACATGTGAAATTGTGAAACTACATCTTTTATTTTCCAAATATCGTGCAAGTCATGTTAAATCTATTATTGCATTCGTAGGTGTGCTTTTTTGTTGAAGATTAAACATTTTTCTAAAACACATGCGTTAAACGGAAACACAGTTTTCTTAGTTGATCAGATTTCGTATCAGCGGCAGATGCAAAATATTTTACGATTATTTGAATCACTACAAGAAAGATACATGCAAACATTCATCAGACAAAGATATTTTAAATAGTAAATGCGCTTCTTCGAAGTTTAAACAAACTTTCGAAAGTTGGCAAACTTAAAATTGGATTAATGGCAATTCAAGGTTTTAAATATTCAAATATTGTATTCACATTTTCTCAACTAAATAAAAAATTTGGATATGAAAGAAAAATTGTGTAAACTATTATTTAAGTATAAAAACTTACATCGAATCCGGCAACAAAAACCTCATGCAATTGCGTAATATAATAACCACGATTAGAAATGGCCGTTACTCCTACATTGTCCATTCTGTTCAACGTCCGACATTTAAAATAATACATTATTAATTTCGTTTCATTTTGCTTAACATTGAGACATATGGAGATGCTAAGTTAGACCACATGTAGTCTTCTTGCATGAAATAATTACATGAATGAGTATCTGAGTCGTTAAGTGAGCAAGCAAATGCAATTTAGAATTATAATTTTGCTCTTTAAATACATTTAGTTCATTTTTGTATGGAATTTTGGAGAAGAAATACCCAATAGACAAAATGCAGGAGCAGAAAACGAAGAACTTCTTGGTGCATCAGCCATCTGTGCATCTCCAATTACTGAAAAAAAAACAAACAAAAGGCCCCAACTGAAGCAAAAGATTGCTTGCAAAATATCCAAGCTGCGTGCACCTCAGTTGTTGTAAAATAATGCTGGAGGTAAGGAGACCGGGAATACCAACAAAATATCATGTGGGCTAACATGAATATGTGAATAAAAACGAAACAACTAATTGCGAATAGTGTATTATTATGATTTTGCAATTCATTGAACAATTTTCTATTAACAACACCATTGATTGGTCCCTAACACCCTCTCCTATCTCTTACCCCATACGCAAAGCGTTATCTCGGTCTCCGTTAGTATTGTATTTTATATTAATGAGCTTTTTACAAATTACATTTTACGTAAGTCAAATTGAGTTTGATGTGTTTTAATTAAAAATACAATAAGTTGTATTGGGACTTTTTTAATAATTGGTTTTATAGGATTCGCAAATTACTTTATTATTAAAACCTTTATTTAAAACAAATTTTATTAACTATTATTATTGTATTGTTTATTATTTTTATGCTATAGTTTAAGATATAATAGAAAACAAAGGCCCAAAGAATTGCGCAAATGTAGGTAATATTATTTTTGAACTGCAAAAGAATCATTGCATACGTTATGATTGCTTTTAATTGAAATATTTGTATACAAAATTTATCGCATATAAAATTTAATACTTTGAACGATCATTCGCCCTGTTTTTTGTGGATTTTTTCCACAACTTGGAAGATTGAATTGCCTGGAAAGTAAGGCCGATCATTTTAAAGATGTCATCTAATGCACATAGCCTAGAATAAATTGCGCCGAGCTCATATAGGTGAAATCACCATCGTTCTCTTTTACAAGCTTGTTGTAAAATGACGAAAAGTTGTTATTGAACCGGCACAGTACATTATGCTTATAAGTACTGAACCTTGTTTCAGAAAAAGAAACCGGCTTCATAACTATCTTTTGAATTGAAGGATCAATATTATTTAACTCGTTTTCCTGAAATGGATAGTGTATGCCGTAATTGTGCTTGGGATTAATTGTACTAAGTGCATGCTCCGCATTTTCTACGCATGAACGTTTTCTTTCTTTTTTGCATCATTGCAAGATGGTTCGTTCATATGATCCCACGATACTGTTTGAAAGTATTGTTGAGCTTGCTGCAATTGGGAGTGATTTGAGGATTAATAATAATTAATATTAAGTAATAATTCCCAGAAGCGACCACATTTGGTTTGGAACACCCAGTCTAAGATACTGCCCGTCGAAGCTGCGTTCCACATACAGCTTGCGGGCAGTCTTAGGGGTGAAAAATCAATAAATACTCTTTGCAATGTCCTCAGCTATGGATCGACCGTCATGGTGTTTTACTGCAGCGATTTCTAATACCAAAAGAGTATTTTATCCCCGCTGAAATGTGATAGTTCCAATAATTTCTTGGGTTGTGGAAATTGGTGTCTCATTTGCATAAATTACAAACGGCGAAGGTTGAATGGTGTACTTCATGTTCGTATTACACCGTAACAATATGATTCTTCAAAACGTCGTAGAAAATTGGCACAAGTTTAGAAACAAATTCAGTCCCGTGGTTGTTGTCTTCTACATCGAATTGTAGATCAGGGAGGAATGCAACATCTACTTTATAAAAGCTTTTACTTTGGTGCCGAACTACAGATCGGTATGCTACTTTCCCCAGAGCCATGCCAATTGCCTCATTTCGCTCTTTCCAGGTGTCGTCCAGTAAACTGATTCAAGGAGCTTCTTTAAAAATAGCTTAAAGTGTTTTGCAATTCAGGTGATCTAGTATGCTGTGTTTGATATGCCGAAACTGCTTTATCTGAGTTGGTTGATCTTGATTTGACCCCCCAATTAAATTTCCATTACTCCATTCGAATCCAAAATAACCAGTTTCAGATTTTAATTTTTTTTGCTCGCTTCATTTCGTTACAAGAAGAGCAAATAATCTTTTGAAGCTTTTTTTCATTTTTATGTTCTTCTGAAGGGAAGTCCTTTTTCGGATTTGGCACTAGAGATGTTCTCATGTGGTTTGACTACAGCATCCTTAGGTTTAACAGTCTTTGGATTTTGCTCTTGCAGACGATTTGTTAGCAGCTTCAGCTTGTCTTTCACCTAACCTTTTGTAGCAACGACTTTTTCATCTTCTCCTTTCTTGCGTTTCTGGCTTTTAGCATGCGTCTCGCAAAGCAAATGATCACTTATGGTTGATTTGGTTCCTCTAAATTTAGGCGTTTGAATTTGTATCCTAGGTTGTATTGAAGTTTCATAACATTTGTCGCTTCTGATTTCAAACAAACCCAACTAGCTTTTGCATCCACTAAAACATACTTCACGAACTATTCCCTGTACTAAATTAATTTGACCGTAAACATCTTCGTTGTACTTTATTTTTAGATTAGTACATAAGCTAACGATTTCTTCCAATTTTTTGGCTCCAAAAACCTTTCTAACTACTATCTCAATTTGTTCTTCAAAGTACTATTGCCATTTTTTTTCTGGAGATGCCCTCAAAGAGGTTGGAAGAAAATCCTTAAGATGACAAAAATTTTTATCAATTGAACATTACAGTTATAACTGTAATGTTCAATTAATGGCTTGGACAATTCATATAATATTCCAGACTATTTTTTTCTTCTTGGCTCTCTCAGATTCAGAGTTTGCATAGCAATGTTCCAACTCGATTAGAACATTTAATGGGCAATTTTAAAAACTGTTTTGCATTCGTCTCCATTATTTAATTAATTTAAATTATTTCAAGAGAGCTGTCTAGAAAAATAAATAAAAAAACACAATGCAGCTACAAGATTTCCCTATAAATTACAACTATCACAGCACAGCATGTAGTACACATGCACATAAATAGGGTCATTTTGTCAAAACTTATCATATCTAATAAATGTATCCAGTTTTTAATCATTTGCATACAAAATTTTAATAATTTGAATGTTATGGTTTGTGTTATCAATGATATGTACTACACACTTGTTGCATAATGATAAACATATAATTCAGACCTAATGCCTAATTTTACAAATATAGAGCATTATTTAAATTGGTAGGCTCATTGAATTGCATTGAAAGCCACAACAAAATCCACAAAAAGAATTCTACCACACTAGTAATGTACGCATTAAAAATAATATTTATATTAATGTAATAGTTATAATAACAGCATAATTGAGATTAAATTTCTTAAAATTCAATGTATAATCATCTGCAAACTAGTTTATCTATGCAAGTGTGATTATACTAAACATTTCTCATATTAATATTATCATTAAATTAAATCAAATGTTACAAGTATTGTTCAAATGTTACAAGTATCTGTATTTCTAATACAGATCTTAGTACGTAAAAAGCTTGGTTATATTTAAATTAAATTTGTACACCACAAATACGAACTTAGATTTAAGCTTATTGTTGTACTGTGCTATATATAGCCTTGCTAACACCTCTGCACCGATAACAATTTTAATAGTACTCTATAGTTGTACGTTGAATGTGAGTATCATTATTATATAATTACTTTTGCCTACTTTTTTTATCTTTTATTACACTTCTTGATATGTTTATGTCGTGGGCAGGACCCTATAACACAAATAATGCGTTAAATAAATCTACATATATCAATATCAGATCTTAGTAAGCAAACCTACATATTTACATATATACTTAATTCAGATTTTGTAAAATTAAAATTAGTACTATCTGTACAAAAATAGGTTGGGAACAGGCGTTATAATTCCGCAAAAACTGAACATACCAGTTGTTGTCTGTTTCAGTTGTGGTTTATGCCATTTTCACTTACACTGACTCACACAGGTTGGTACCACGCGTCCAGTAATTCCAGTTTAAATACAAGAAAATTCAAAGGTGTCTTGAGTAAAAGAAAGGTTTAGATTTAGGCATCAGATTAATCAGTAGAGGCCGTCTTGAACAAAACTCACGCCATTTATTCATTTCCTCATCAGACCCAAGATCAATATTTAAGAGCAGTGTAAACGGAAGAAATAAGATCCGTTTCCTGCTTTATCGCAACGCATGAATTTTACAACACAGGTTTCCCAAACTATAGAGACGGTGTCATATAAAAAATTCGCAATATAGTGCAACAGCCCCAATGTCTCAAATTGCTCCAATTATGTACATACAACTATCCACAGTTCTAAAATTAACATTTTTTAAGCGAGTGTCCATGCAGCATATGAATCAATTTTAGAACGTTAGTCAATCGCATCTTCTAATTTGTGAGCTGGTTAGACATTTACATACTTTACAATTTTTTCTTACTCCGAGAGTAAAAAGGTAAAAAACTGCCGTAATGAAATTATTTTGATTTCATTCATCAGCAATATATGCATACATGTAGTTAGGTAGTGAAAAGAACACAACATAACATTATAGGAAGAAAACAAAAACACTTGACTTTGGCTGGATTACATTATGATTATGTAGGAATCATCATACCCACATACACCATTAACCAAAATCTACGTGTCATTTCCAATTTGAGGGCTTGACAGCGGGTATTAGCTTGTCTATTCAATCAACAAACTATCTTTTTCTGCTATATTCAAATTTTTATGTAGTCGAAAAAATTTGAATACAATATTTGAATATTTAAAAATTTGATTTGCCATTCATCCAATTTTTAAGTTGGCCAACTTTTGTATGGTCTGCATACAAGATTGCTAAATCCACATAACATGTCATACATACCACTCAAAGCCCACCTCCGAATACTACGATATACCCGAATAAAGCCCTTTAATTTTTTTGCCTGCTAATCTATCTTTAATTTGTACTGCTACATAGAATAATTAATTAGTAAGTGAACAAAGTTAATAACAAGAACTTAAAATTAAGAACAAAAGTTACGATAGTTTTTGGAGCAGAGAACAAAGAAATTACCTAGGTCCCTACGTTTGGTGACCAAAAGAGCATTAAACTGTTCTACAAATGACCAATTTTTGAATAATTGGCTCAGTTATGTCAAACATTTTATATTTCCTTTTTTTGTAATTTATTTTTATGATATGCAAATTAAACCCTCTACTCGAATACTACCCTTGGTTTTTGGCAATTTTTTCCGTTTTTTACTCTAAAACTCCAAGGGTTATGAGTGCGTCAGTAAGGGTACTGGTGAAGGAAGTTCAAAAACGGCTATAACAATTGAACCCGTTCAAACGCACCAAGATCTGATGGTATGCACTCACGAGTACTAAAAAAATGTGCCAATTATTTAAGTGTTCCCGTTACTATAATTTTTTAAACCTCAATGGACCGCTTCAATATTCCTACTAAATAGAAAACTGCCAGTGTAGCGTGCATACACAAAGGTGAAAGCAAGTCTGATCGAAAAAACTATAGACCTATTAGCTATTTAACTTCTATATGCTGTAAAGTCCTGGTTCAGTTCATAAGGTAGAAAATATTTGCAACATGTGAATTTGCACAACAACATGAATTTTTTCCGCACAAATCTTATTTTACAAACCTAGAATTTTACGACGATGGCACCAAAATTTTGGACTCTGACACTACTGTGAACTGTATATGCATACATTTTGCAAAGACATTCGACAAATTACCTCATAATAAACTGCTACAGAAACCGCATAGTAGATACAAATTACCTGCCTACTTAATTAAGAGGCTTAAGGATTTTCTAATAGTTCGAACCTATAGAGTTATAGCGAACGGAGAGACATACGCACTGCAACCAGTATTAAGTAGCTGTCCGCAGGGTTCCTGTCCTGGTCATATCCTGTTACTTTTAAATATCCACAAACTTTGAGAACTATTTCTGAGCTCCCTTAAGCAATTTGCAGATGATTCGAAATTCTGCCGCGCACAAAAAACACATTAATGATGATTTAGTTCAAAAGGACCTTAACATCCTTGTTAAATCGTGTGACGAAAATTATATGGAGATAAATACAAGCAAAACCCATGTAGTGCATCACGGAAATATCGGTATAACAGTGAGCAGTTGGAAAAAGAATGTGAAAGGGATCTTGGTGTGAACTTTGACCAGGATCAAAAGACAAACCCTACACTGCCAACAAGCAATACGCAAGGGAAAGTTGATTGCAAATTAAAAGAACATTTAAGTGTTTGGATCTACAATGCTTGCGTCAGTTAATTTTTTTATTATTTCCTCGGCTCGTAGAGTACTGCAACAGTATCTCTAGGGCATCCGTACAAGCTGATATCGATAACTTGGACTCTGTGAAAAGATTAACAACCCGGCTGCACCCTTCAATTCGAAATCTACCATACGATGAAATATTATTACATATTATTTAATAACAAGTTCCGTTTATTACTATTTATGCTTAAATTAATTCCATCCTACCTGACCCTAGGTTAGAATCCGTATACCGTTTTTTATCAAATGCATGGAAACAGTTTTGCTCGATTTCCATTAAGTAAAGCTTGTTTTAAAGACCTTATAGACTCGATGTTACGTTTTTTATTTTTTTGGTTGGTTAAACACTCAAAGTAAACGTTATGATGTAAAATTGCATTTGCTACGGTTTTGTATGCCCCTTGAATACTTTTTATTTACTAGACGCTCCTACTATACTGTATATTTTACTACATAAACCGACAAATTGAAATCAGACTTCATCCCAAAATTCATCTTTTAGATTCCAAGGAACTAGACAATTTTTTGAACTATATTAAACGTGATTTTGCGGGTAGTTACTAAAACCATACCAGCTAGAATGTGTTTTTAAATAATCATACACATCATTGGTAAATATTTCAGAAAACAGAATCCATGTCCATAAATAATGACTTAATTTCATCCTTATTTAAATCAACCATTTTAAAATAAAATTCATACATAAATAATTTTGGAAATCTGTAATACATAAAATCCCATATAGATTGGTTGATTTAATAAATTTTTGCTTTACTAAGTGTAAAGTAGGCCAAATCCTTTTCCAACATATGATAAATTTTTAAATTGGTTTTTGACCTTAACTTAACCTTTTAGTAGCTTTCTTAACATCGTTGACGAGTTTAACAGTGGCTTATTTTCTAACGTTTATGCATGAAAGCCAGAATATGGTATTAATAGTAAGCGTAAACAACCCTTGGTCGGATCAATTCTTTGCAAGTGCTCGCTGTTCGGTGTTAAAATTAGTAAACCTCTTCAATCAAGCTTCTTTTTCAAATATCAAAACCTTATTTATCTTCTCTAAAACCATTTCTTTATCCAGGTTTAACTTTAAATTACGCGCGCTACGCATATAATTGCTTGTAGGACCTTATAAAGCTTCTGAAACAATAACTTTTGAAAATGTGACAAGCTATCTGACGTGATTTTGACATGTTTGGGTGCGAGCGGGAAACAATTGTGTAACAATCTAAACACATTGCAAGCATGATTACATTCAGCTTTGGTGATGTGGGTATTTGTTAAGCTTTTATAAAATTTCGAGCATGACTGCAAATTGGTGTCATTAAATTTACTGTATGTAGTTGTAGCAGTAAACACCTTTTTACATTAGCAGATTGCTCTCTTCCTCATCAAACAACTGAAAAGGAGATAGACAAACTACCGTTTAAAAATTGTAGTAAATTAATAAAATAAAATATTTCACAAACAGTAATTAGAAAAAATTTCATAGGTATGAAGAATAATAAAAGCATCCTATTTTTTGCAGTAGTTTTACAAGTCTTTAAGGATTAAATGTGAATCATACCCTTGAAAATTGTACACAACAATACTAACTAGATGGGACTGGTTGATGTAACCAGCGGATCCGGGAATTGGCCATATGCAGTTGTTGTACTCTTACTAGTGATGACAAAAAACAATATCATTAAATTGCAAATTGAGGCTACGGGTCACCCAACTACAATCACTAGAAAAACATAAAAACATCTTGTTGACAGTTTTTCAAGTTGTAAACACGCATTGTATAACGCATTAAAAGTCACTTTTTCACCTTCTTTTGCCTCAATCATTCTGTACATATATACCTTAACTTCGCCTTCCACTGAGTAGGTTTGGAATAAGATAGCAAGGACAGGATATCCACTAATGTCTGTACTACAGTTTAGCGTCATACTAAATGGCATTTTCATTTCAAGCAGGTGTTTAACAAAATCTTTGTGGAGCTTTTCTCTAATCATCATAACAATTGATTTTAAGCCTTCGTCAGAATGATGAACCTGACCAATAGACGTTCGAAAGTACTTTAATAAATCAGTTAGTTTACTAAACTTATAGAAAGAAACATTCATTCTGATTGCTTGAAAAGCAGAAATGATTAATTGCTCAGTTGCATTTGTGAATTTACGCCAAGTTCCACCAACAATTTTAAAAGCAGTTCTAAGAACCAAACTTCGCAGGCCTACAATGTATAATTTGTAATAAAAAACAGCAGCTGCGTAGAGCAGGTTATTTAAGTGATCTCTGATCAACTGTCTATTGTAGGACTTTCCATTATTACCTTAACTTTTCCCAATTCCCTGCCACATTACATACGTTATTTTATGTGATCCTCTACTGCCTACAAGTACGCGCTGATTCAGCAACGTGCTGCAAAACCTGCTGCGAAATTTTTTTATCTCGGAAAGATATTCAAACCACAAACAAACATCAGTATTCAGCACGTCTTTTGAATCTATTGGATGTTCAGGAAGTTTTTGAATTTCTTGCATGTATTATTCTGGAAATGTACTGCAATCTTCAGCAACATTTGGGGTTGTATCATTTAGCCTACGTTCAAATTCGTTTTGGGCGAGCGGAACAGCAACAAAAATACTCCGCGGTTGAAGTCGCAAATCTTGAACACTAGATTCTTCAGAATTTTGCACTTCCTGTGTCTCATCGTTAGCTGCACTGCTTTGACTTTCTAAAATCACTGTGCCGTCGTTCATGTCGTCCAAAACTAACTCATGGTTTTGTGTGCCCATATTGCTGACTGTTGAGGATTGTGACTCAGATTCAACGAAACGGTTTAGGGATCACGGATATCCAACAGTTGTGTAAACGTCCGGAACATCCAAGTTATGTCCATTATCATTAATATCTGAAGCCCTTTGTTTTGCAGCTTGCAGTCCACTCGAACTGAAGTCGTTTACATCTGCGTTCGCAAACAAAGAGTAGCACCGGAAACGAGGATGCATTACTGGTTTAATGATTCTGGCACGCTTTCGGAGAGGTTGTTCTGCTTCAAGATTATATCGGAATCCTTTGGAACATTTGTTTTTGCTACCCATGGAGGTTTGTGAATTAATCCAAATAAATGGTTGAAAAGGTAAAGTTATTACTCTAAATGGTCAGTTGCTAACATGTTTCCTTGCCAGTCTCTCAATATATAGTTTATGTCATGGTCGTCTTAAAATATGTACAAAATTGGTATTTGCTGCTATTAGTAACAATGTACATATCTTGTAGAATTTTGTTTTCAAGTCGATCCGAAATATACACAGATTCAAATGCATTTGACAGTAACACTGGCGCCAATTTGATATTTTCCATTCCACTTGAATAAGGACTGTAAACTAAAGCAATTGCATACGGCAGGTTTTCCCCTGGAGGAAAATGTAATTTAGAACTTTGGTCATGAGAAAATTGACACTTGTCCAATTCAAAATCTACCTTTTCGTGCTTTGTATTTGCAATAACATAAAACCAGTATCTATTGCGCTCATGCCTAATATCAGTCATCTAAAGCGCACACGCCAATTAGTCGCGCATCGTGTGATATAAATAACAGCTTGAAATTTTTCATGCAAATGGATCTTTCGGAAAACGGTTGCGTTTCGCAGTACTTCCCAAGTTCAAGGAACTGGATGCCATTGGGGGAAAATATATTTATTTCGTTGAAAGTAATACAATTGTTGTGAGGAAACGCAGGCGGTGGCATTTCGGATGCAGATTGTCGCGTTGTTTTTTTCCCTTTAATCCCTTTAATGGCCAGAAAAGTACACGACCTGTACATATACATAAAGGAATTTTTAGTTTATCAGATTGTGCATACGCGTAATTAAGCTTGTCTGTAAAAATAATTAAATACTGTACTCAGTGTTACAGAAGAATTGAGTGTATTAGATTGAACAAATATAAGTAACGAGGCAGATATACGTCACAAAAAGAAAATACAAACTGAGCTAGAATAGCAGTAAAGTACAGTTTTTCATTTCTTGTAGGCATTAGTTGCCAGAAATAGAGGTCTTCTGTTATCTTTTTTAAAAGATACTAAAACAGCTAAATAATCAAATCTAAACTAATTGCCCCATCTTGTGTACCCTAAAACTTCCATTAAATCCCCCGAAAATTATTTGGTAAGCAATTCTGCAGACCCGGGAATTATTAGAGGCCCGAGAGTTTTTGAGGCGGGGAATTATTACCAAGATCAAAACTTTCTGCTGTCATTATTACTCCATTAATTAAATGCTATAGACAGCACAAAATGTAACTTTTAGAATTTACTATTCCAAATGCTAACATACTTATTTTTATATTTCCTCCTTTTGTTGTCTACAGTGGTCATCAGTAAGGCGACCGGAATTATGCTTTTTTTTGCCCTGCTATTATGCTTTTTCGGGAACCTCATTATGCTGTTTTAATGCTTTTTTGGAATCTCATTATGCTTTTTATGCTTTTTATTTCGGAC
>JAAXYX010002794.1:0-16258 GCA_036851915.1 Ptenothrix huangshanensis | reverse complement strand
ATTACTCACTTTATAGGTATGCTTCAGTTGTATTTTGTGTAGGTATAATCAAGTACATAGAGAGATGAGATTAAAGGATAAGAAGGGTGTACCTACATAGTGTGCATTTTATTATTATTATTTTGCTTTAGTTCAAGGTTTTAAGGTGTCTAGTGCCTAGTTAATATTACTGGTACTGTTGGTTCTTCGCTTGCCTTTGGAATTTAGCAAAATAGCAAATGGAAAAAGTTTTGCCAGAATCTCTGAAAGAGATGGATTGTGTTAGCCAGAACATGAGTATTTTTATAGTTTGTGAGTGCTTAGTATTCTCCACTTACGATTGACGATTTACTTTTATTGGTCTACTTGTCATTGTGAACATTCTCATTCTATTAGGTATGTATATTATATTGGGAATAGAGTCAATGTCAGTCAAATATTTATGAAGTCTTTGTTAAGGTTGGGCTGGTTTGACGTTTACATGGCAATGGCATGGTGGGGAAGTGGAACTGTCCACACACATATAATTAGTGAGTATTTGAAAACGTGGTAAGTGTTAGTGTTCTAGGATCTGTACAGGGGAGTTTTATTAAGCCATTCTTTGAATCGTAAATGATCAGCAAAATCTTGAAATTTGCTTTAGGAGTTGGAGTTTGACATTTGCCTGTGATAACGAAAACACAACACACGATTGGGTGGTATCAACTTGACCAAAATTATTTAACTTATTTTGGCATTTTCAATCGGGACAGCATTACATGAGAGTTAGTAGACAGGTTTTTTAGGGCTATAAATAAACAATAGTTACGGCATATGAAAGGATTCGTGATCGTGATTTGTCGTGATCTTACAGCATTATGTAACAGTTTCATGCATGTTTGTTGCGCCAAAGATAATCACAGTTGTTTAAAAATTTCTCTTATTTCGCCTGGAAGAAAATATATAGTGATAGAAACAATTTTTAAGTGCAGTATAAAACATTTAGATGAATTCAGACATTTTGTATTTATGTATTTCTTGTTATTGATTAGATAGTTGGAGTCAGAATTAGGTTTGAACTTATAAAGTAGGCAGGCTTGACTTGCTGTTAGACGTACCGTCACATCGGCAGCTTTAATGGATTGCTCGAAAAATGGTGAATCGAAAACATGCGACTTGACACTTGACGCTGACATGACACTTGACATCAAAATTGACACTAGATCGCTTGTTTTTTTGGATGATACTTGAATCTTGTTACCTCTACAACTACAACTAGAACATCAGCTACAGCGACAACCGTTCCCTGTAGATTGTAGTTGAATCTTGTAGTTGTGCAAACCAATGATCATGATCCGCCGTATTCATAGTTATCATAAACATTGGGTATTTAGATGACTGTGCCTATTGTACGTAGATATTACGACTATGACTAAAAGTTCAATAATCATATATGGCATACTACCTACAGGGAAATCAAAATATGACAGATGCACAAGTTAGTTGATAAGTTTGATACGGATACATCATAAAAGAATACGCTTTGTAGTGCCGATAGCGTTTCACCAAAGTTTTTTGTACCACTGTAGATGCTGGATGTGATAGGATTGCTCTGAGAAATGCCTATGCTAATTTGGTAGGTTGAATGCTCTACTTACTATTAGAGTGACTCAAGTTGGTTCATTCTGTGGAGTTGATATTCGTATTTTGTACCTAGTTTCGATGCATTTCCAATCCAAGCTGTCGGTTACGGCCACAGTAAAAATAAGCAAGAATGTTTGTTAAACAAACAACATGCGAAAAGCAAGCATGGTTTAGTTGCTGGTTCTGGTGCTAATGCCTTCTCTGATTCTGATTCTGATTCGGAGCATGTCGCTGAAGGGTATGTTGCTTGTTCACATTTCATTTCCGTAAACTCACATATCTTAAAGTGAATCTTATCGTTGGAGGATAGGGGAGCTAAAGTAATTACATATCGTCGTTGTCGTTGAACGTGCATAACTTCAGATCATTTAAGAAATCCCATAACGCAATACAAAAGATGTTCACTTTTGCATCTTCGTGACGATGTATTCGTAAGGGTAAGTAAATTGATCTCCTTTTTGAGAAAATGTTGACAGGGCAACGATAGAAATATAATTTGTAGTCGATGAGCATGATCGAGACTATGCATTAAGATGCGATGCAATGCGATGCGATGGAGATGTAATCCCATTTGCTTCATCTTGTTTCCCCAAGAATAATTCTACATGACGCAGACATAGATAGACGCGGTCGAAAAGTATAAATACCATCTATCTAGTTAAGCAAGAACCTAGAAATCTTTACTACCAGTACCAGCAGTTACTACTCATTCATATAACTCTGTATATAGAACCGCAACTTGGTTGAAATCCTACTGATGTGGTCATGGGTTCACGGTTTCCTTCCCTTTCTTTTCCTTTCGTTTTTGTTCTTTGAGATGGACAGCCTAAGCTTCACTTGGCAGTGCAGTGGTGAATCAACTTTGGAAAAAAAGAGAAGGATACGACGGGAAATCGGGGTTCGACGTTAAACAGGCTTAAGGTTTCAGTACTCCCGGCATTCTACTTGTATTGAAGTATGTACCTATGTACATATTTAAGCACCAGAAATGAACATGCAAATTCCAAGATTAAGAGAGGCTTTTAATCAGTTTCTTGATTTTGATCGTATTGATGTTATTAGTAATCGTAAAGCGTTCACAAGAACAGGGTAGAAAAAGGAAAGAAAATAGTCATGCAGGTTTTTTTTCTAGTACGGGTTTAACTTACAAAGAGTTCCGGGATTGTGTAAGTAGAAAGCTGTGTTGGAAGGATTACATTAAGCGAATCGGGGGGTTGTTTCACACAGCTGCTGTTGCTGTCTTTTAAAGTTCTTTTCTCTTCATTCGCTTACATACATCCAGCACCAAAATGGAGTTGGAGTCCATAATAAAGAATCGTAATTATGTACCCCTTTTCGGCCATATGGAGGATTTTCTTTATGCACATTGTATCGCATCACATCGCATCGGTTGAATCACTGTATTTCAGGATCACCAATATGTTCCAGTAAGTTAGATGTGATAAAATGTGGTAGGTAGTTTAAAACCTTTTATGTTTTAGCACTTTTATATTGCAGATGTAACATTTTTTCATGAAGTATTGTTGTTGTTTTCAAAAGGATTCAAAAGGTTTAATGAGTCCAGGACAGGGAGTTAGGGTTGAGTTGAGTTGAGCGATGGAATTGAAAGCACAACACTTTTCAAGGGACGTGTGGTGAGGTTTTAAGTGTGAAATGATGTCTGAAAGCACATTGAAATACCTTGACAATTTAAGCACTTATTGTCAGAGACAAATGTTTCGTCTCACTCGATTATACATATAACAAAGAGGGGAGCTATTACCCCTAGTTATTAATACATAGTGTTTTAGACACTCAAACTCGAACGTATTTTGCTCAAAATTCTGAGTTAGGTCCTTGCACGGTGGGTATCGACGATTTGTTACTTTATTTTGGTTTTGATTATCGATTTAAATTGTTTTAATTTTGATGGTAGTAAGCTATCATAACGAGGATGATGAACGGGGGAAATTGGTACCTTAGTTATTGTATGTTAAAGTTAATGTAAAAAACAGATTTTTTGCACTGTCTATACCTACTTCTTTATAAACTATCCTCAAAACTTTATTAATTCATTTTATGAATCTGAAGTACAATAAAATGAATACATGTTTCATGTACAATAATATCTAGGTTTGAGGAGCTTGGGGTTCCTCGTAATATTGTAGCGCTTAGTACCTACTTTGCTTTGCTGATATTCTACTAACAGCGAATAAAATAATAATAATTACCACTGATCATAAATACAAAAGAAACACCTTTGAATTATTGGTAATAATTATAATAATTATTATTACTGACTGTCGTTGTTGCTCAGTTCAGAGTGTTCGCTGAAGCTTAGCTTATAATTATGCATTTCTTTTGTTTTCATTTTTAAAACTCCCGCAAACATTTGTTATATTAACACGAAATACGAGTTGAAAATCGTAAGCAAAGTTCACATTATAGTTAATTATCATGTGAGCACAAAACAAATTACCGAAGCAGTTTACGATTCTTGATGGCTTGATGCAAATAATTGTAACTTACAATAATGATATTTATTTAATATAGGATTCGTTTAAATGGCATGAATTCAGTAATCCTCATTAATGCAAGTAATTATATCATTTAATGATTGTGTATTTTATTGTGATTCCAGATTGATTTAAAATGCGGTCTGAAACCGGGAACGACAATCAAGGAAGTACCGACGTTTACTGTATCCCTTAACTATGCGTCTCTCCAATTACCTGATTAGGGCGGAATCTCATTTTAATAGTTTTGACTTGACGAATTTGGAGAAAGTAAAATAATTTCCAAATAATTAATTGTAATCAAAGCAACAAGGAGACAAGAACTAGTCTGAATTGTTTCGTTTTTTGTTCGCATGTATTTTATTTTAAAATACGATCTGAATTCATCAGTGATTAAAAGCACATAAGTAGTAGTCGACGTATTTTTCATTTTTCCAAAACTCTAATCGAAACGTAAGCATAACGTCGAGTCGATACGTCAGTCGGGTGCTGAGCAAGTTTATTCCTAAAGTTAGTGGAGTAAGATTATCCGAAAACAATCCTCATCTCATCTCAGTGGGAGTTGTACTGGTTGTTATCATCTGTAACACATAATCTCAAGTCAAAATGCCGTCATCATCATCAGCATCGTCTCAGCATCAACTCAACTCTTATTCAAGAAAATTCACCAGTTTATCTTACTTAGTTGGGCTGTCCTGTGTAATTTTAGCTGTCCAAATTAACTGTGCCACAACTCAAGGTTAGTTTCATGATTTCATTTGAATTGTTTGATAATTATGGCTTAATTTCAATTACTTTGTGATACATAATAGGTAGTCTCATACGTTTACTGCTTATGTAGGTAGTTTGCATACAAGATTCTGTAATGAATCGGTGGAATTAAAAATAAGTAGCAAGTTATGAGAGCGAGAATCGTTTATTCTAATTATGTCTGTAATTACGCTGTCTCTCAATTATGAATAGAAAGCATATCTACCTCTTTAACATTTAAATTACGCAAACATGTATAGCATGTCATCTGGGAAATGTTTAGTACATAGTCAGTTTAGTCATTTACTCCAAATATTATTTTTACCCTAATAGTTTCAGTGTTTTAAGCTTATTACGGATTGCAGATGTTCCATCTAGTTACCCTAATTGCACAGTAATTCAGTGTCATTAGAGTTGTTTTCTTCAAGTCATTATATTTTACTACATGAGTGTAGAGTGTGTCAATTCATGCAAAGATTTTTGCTGCACTTTGGACGAAATTCGGGTTGTACCGTGAATAAAGTTTATTTTATGACTTAATGACTTCACACTTCTCTCACGTTTATTTTCATTTATGGCGATTAATTTTTAGCTTTCTGATTACCAGTCATTAGTCTCATTAGTATTGAAATATTGAAATTTCTTATGCTTCTTTTTTATTCCTTAACGTAAAGATGTACCTAGACTCAGCAATGAAATAGAAAATGCAGATTACTTGATGTTGTCTCTTGTATGCCTATTAAAGTTTTTTGCAAGATCTGCTTCAAGATTTGCTTTTGACTAGTGACTACGTACGTGTTTTTTCCTTGCAAGGCAAGCTTCGATTTCTATATTGTACTCGGATGAGTAATTATTAGCATTATAAAAGCTAGGAATGCAGTTGAAATTCATTACGATAAGAGCCTCATCGACTTTTTTTTCGCTAGTTCAAAAATAATATTATTGACTGAAGAAACTTCAGTGTTTGTTCGTGCGTGCCCGACTGCCCTGCCTTCCGTATTAAATTTGTGGCGGTGATTACAATCGCTACGACTACGACTGTAATTTAAACCTATGCTACTTTCGCGTTTTATTGAAGAACCAGGGAGCCAGGGCCTTCATAATACTTCGCTGTCGAGTGGTTCATTAGTTAATTGCACATTTGTTGGAGTAGTGGTTGTTTGTTGGTGTTGGTGGAAGGAGAATAGAATATGTGGGAGAAAGAAAGGAGCCATCACATGTGGCCTAAATAAACAGCTGAAATCGAGTTGCAAGTTACTTACGTTACAAGTCAAAATTTCGTTGCTGGTTGTGCTACCATGTCATGTCACTACTACGCCCGATGTCTACTGTTATTATGCTGATGTGAAGTAAAACTAGTATCGAGCACGAGCTTTGCAAAATAAATTATTATTGCTATTAACCTAGTGAAAGAATGCTAGTTCGTCTTATTATTTACTAACCTAGTCAAATGGAACGCTAACATGCTTTCGTTACTTTTTTTCCATATTCAAAGAAAACATAACCTTTATCTACTAGCAACTGATGCGAAACGCAGGCAGAATTTTTATTAGGCATCTTCATCTTATAATTATAGTTGTATAGGGTTATTGATAATGATAGTGTAACTTTTCAGATCAAGTTTGAACTTGGTCTGAAATGTGTGTAATGATGGCTTGTACCTGCATAAGTAATCCATATTAAAATCAAGTATTAATGGGATTTTACTTTTAATTATGTTCTGATACAGCCAAGTCGGCACATCAGTCTCCACCGTTGATGGTGAAGCAGCCGCCAACAAACGAAGTGTTATTCCAGGTAGCTCAACGGCAGGATGAAAATGATAAGCCATTTCTTATCGAATGTTGAAGCCGAAGGGGATCCCCCGCCAAAGTACAGTTGGATTAAGAACGGCAAAGAATTCAACTGGCAAGCATATGATGACAGAATTTCACAGCAACCGGGTAGAGGTACCCTTGTAATCACTTCCCCCAAGGACGAAGACATTGGCCAGTATCAATGCTACGCCAAGAATGAATGGGGTACTGCCACTTCGAATTCTGTATTCGTTCGCAAAGCTGAATTGAACTCTTTCAAAGATGAAGAGGTAACAACGGCCATAGCTGACGAAGGGAAACCATACAAGCTTCCTTGTAATCCTCCTGATGGATGGCCCAAGCCGAAAGTTTACTGGATTCAGCAAAATGATCAGGGAGCGCTGAAGAGTATCAACTCGTCAAGGATTACTGTCGATCCTGAGGGTCATCTTTGGTTTTCCAATATAACCAAGCAGGATAGGAGCACTGGATTTTACTATGCCTGTTCTGCTTTCTCTCCCTTTAGGTATATTATACTGCGTATAAAATACCTATTTATTTTCTTATAGAACCGTCGAGCCGTGATATCAGTATTGAACACAGGCCTTTGGTGTTGATTATCGTGATCAATGATCGTCTGTAGTATGAGTGAACGATAATTCAGGCATATTGGAATATAATCGCATTATCGCGAGGAACAAGTATTCTAGTTATAGTGAAGATAATTATAGTCGATGAGTACAACAGATATAAGTATCTCGGTATGTGTGGTTGGATAGGTATTCGCTCAAGTAGAAGCTTTAATAGTAACCCGCTTTGTTCTCTTTATATTTACAGGAATGAGTATAAACTGGGCAACCGAGTTTATCTTCAGGTTAATCCTACTAGTGGTTCCGCTTCTTTAAATAAGCACCATCCTGTTGCCCAGTATACAACGAAACGAGTGACGGTTGCTCTTCGGGGTGACGACGTTGACCTTTGGTGTATTATTGGTGGAACGTGAGTTTTTGCTTATGATTAGATTAACATAATACCTAATTAAATATTCACTTTGTTGCTTATTTCGTACAAATCATTGGCGTGATTGTTGTTTTCGGGATTCGGATGCAGACAAATTACTATTCCAAATAAATATTATGAATAATTTATATGTACTTCTAATTATAGACCTCTACCTGAAATCAAATGGGCAAGAAAAGGTGGCCTACTTTCGAACGATAGAGTAATCTACGAAAACTATGGGAAAACCTTACGAATCACTGATGTTGATTTTAGCGATGAAGGCAGTTACGATTGCGATGCAACTAATGGTGTTGGTACTCCCATTTCGCACTCTGTCCAACTGACAGTATATGGTAAGAGAAAGAATTCTAGAATTCCCGCAATGTGATTATTTTAGTTACCTGAGATTGCCTGAGATTGTTATAGAACAGTAGAAATAAATTTACATATTCTATATTCTGTCTTCGTAGCCGTTCCGTATTTTACCGTGGAGCCAGACATTGCTAATGCTGCTGAAGGAGAAACGGTGCAATTCCGATGTGAAGCTAATGGGAAACCGTCGCCTGAAATCAAATGGATCCACAATGGCAAGCCCTTGGAGGAAGCAGAACCGAATCCAAGGCGACGAGTTATTGGTGGTAACACAATCGTCATCGAAAACCTGAAGAAGGAAGATACTGGAAACTACGGATGTAACGCTACCAATTCCTTTGGCTATGTTTATAAGGATGTTTATGTCAATGTACTCGCTCTTCCTGCGGAAATCATTGAACCACCCATAAGTGCCGTAACAACCGATGGAAAAACGATAATGCTTCGCTGTCGGGTTTTCGGTGCTCCTAAACCTCTTGTTCGCTGGATTCGCGATGGACAAGAATTGACCGGCGGTCGATACAAAATCATGGATAGTGGCGACTTGGAAATTTCCTCAGTAACATTTGTTGATGCAGGTGACTACACGTGTTTCGCCCGTAATAAATTTGGAAATGATAGTGCCACTGGGCAGCTTGTAGTGAAGGAACATACAAGAATCGTGGACCGTCCGGAAGACTATGAAGTAGCTGCAGGGACAACCGCAACATTCCGTTGCTCTGCGGTAGCTGACTCTACTTTAACACTTACAATTGACTGGTTGAGTGACAATCAAACCATCGACTTCGAAGCGGAGCAACGTTACGTAAAGCTTCAGGATAACTCATTGACAATTGACAAGACGACTGAGTTGGATTCAGGAGTTTATACTTGTGTCGCAAGGACTGAGTATGATAGTGCTAGAGCTGATGCTACATTAGTGGTTCAAGATGTCCCCAACCGTCCCGAATTGACGGGAATCAACTGTGCAAGACGTGATGCTACTATCCGATGGAAAGCTATGGGGGATAACCGCTCACCTATCCTGCACTACACGATTCAGTACAACACAAGTTTCACTCCTGATTCTTGGGAAGTTGCCTACAAGGACGTTCCTGCCACTGAAAGCAGTTATACAGTTTCCATGAGTCCTTGGGCAAATTATACGTTCCGTGTGATTGCTCGAAATAAGATTGGTCCATCATTGCCATCCCTACACTCAGATGTCTGTACTACTCCTGTGGATGTTCCATTTAAAAATCCTGATAATGTCAAAGGCCACGGAAATCGTCCCGATAATCTTGTCATTTCCTGGACTTCCATGCCTGAAATTGAACATAATGCACCAAAGTTTCGTTACGTTGTGCAGTGGAAACCACAAGATGACAGTCAGTCACGATGGGAGCGAGAGGAAATTAAAGATTGGAAAAGGAATGACATCACAATTCCCAATCAACCAACTTATAAGCCATACATAATTCGCGTCCGAGCCATTAACGAACAAGGAGAATCAAATGTTGCACCTACTGAAGTTATCGGATGGTCGGGACAAGACGGTAATCATATTTCATTTCTTTCTGATAGTATATATAGCAATACCTTTGTAATTTACTTGACTTGCACCACCTTAATTTTTGTGGGAATTCGGGGAAATTAGCCAATTTAATTCTAGTGAGTTAATTGCTATGATTGTGATTGATATTAGTGCCATTGGAAGCACCAAACAATTTTACTCTCCTCACTGAAGTGGATTCAAAGACTGCTGTAGTATCCTGGAATAGAGTCAATAACGAAAGTCTCCGGGGCAAATTTGAAGGTTATAAGGTTCAGCACTGGACAGACGAAGATGATATTCAAGAAGTTCTCGTTAAGGAAGATGCTACACAGGCCGCTATCGATAACTTAGTACCATATTCCAAAAATTATCTTCGGGTTCTAGCATACAACACAGATTATAATGGGCCTCCGAGTAGAGTCGTAGAAGTTGTGACAGCAGAGGGTGTTCCAGGTCCAGTTGAATCGTTTGAAGCTTTTCCATTAAGCATGAGCTCGTTCTATCTGGTGTGGAAAAGGCCAGAGAGACCGAACGGAGAATTAAAAGGATACGAAATTTATTATCAAAAGGTAATAAGGTAGCATAGAATATTGTATATTACGTAGGTATTTATCTATAGTTTTTTGTATGTATTAGTATCGTCCTGGAATAAGATGGACAGTACGAGAGTAGACGCATTTTTTTGTTGTAGAAAATTAATCAATTTCAAAATTTGAAATTAACCTAAAAATAATTCTGGTGAGATTAAATTTATTTACTTTCTACTATGTTACAAAATAGGTAACTGGAACTGAAATCGGCCCAATGCTTCAACGCACTCCTGGAATTGACAAACCGGATCAGTTAGGAGCTAAATTGTCTGGTTTGGAGGCAGGAACTAAGTACCGAATTCATATCGCTGCCAAAACATCTGCGGGCGAAGGTCAATCATATTACATTGAAGATAGCACCTACAAAGTTGCGCCGACAGAGTTGTCAAAGCCTCGATTCACTTGGTCACAGGAGTACACTGAGAACGGAGCTTCAGCTATCAACGTCCATTGGCTCCCGAATTTGGAAGGGATTGGTGGACCAGGCTCACATTTCTACGTTCAGTACAAGTACGAATTTAATTTTGTTTTTTGTGTTAATTATTTCAAAATTTGAAATCAACCTAAAAATAATTCTGGTGATTAATATGAAATAGACATCATCATCATGTTGTACGAAGTTATTACCAACTTTAATAATTAGTCGGACAGAGTGATTTTATTTTATCATTTGTTTATTTTTCAGAAAATATGGTGAAACAACTTTCAGAAATACCGAGCCAGAACTGTATGAGGACCACCTTATTGTACGAGGGTTGGAACCTGGTGAAACATACGTCTTCAGAGTAGTAGCTGTGGATGGAACGCTACAAAAAATATCGGAGAGTCAAGAAATTTACACACATCCCTTGGGTATAGCATTATTGCTTTAGTTTCAATCATACGTAGTGTTTATTAATGAATATTTAATATGTGTTCAACTTCACATTCATTTATTTATATATATAACTTTCTTTAACTGTATATGCAATTAACAATGAAAGTATGGCTTTTATTTATTATATAATTCAACTATTTCTTTCGTCGTCCGGTTTTGGAAATCATGAATTGAATTTGATGTTAACGTTGATAACTCATTAAAATGACTACAAAACAATGCGTAGTAAAAAAAATTATTAAACTTTATCTTATGTGAATTATTAGATTTTAATGTATGGAATCATTCCGTTTATAGATGGTCCGGTGATTTCAGCAACTCCTGTTAGTGGAACAACTGGATGGTTTATTGGTCTAATAGTGGCTTTAGCTTTCCTCGTCCTTATTCTTATATTAGTATGCATTGTGAAGAGGAATCGTGGAGGCAAGTATGCTGTGTATGAGCGTGAGATTGCTCATGGTCGACTCGACTATGATGAAGGAGGTTTCCGGGAATATTCTCAACCGTAAGTAAATTGTATTAAATTTTGTGTATCGTGTACCCTTTAGGCTAGCTATTCAATCGTTCTATATTTTCATTTTTGCGTTCATATTATTAGCACTGACGAGAGATCCGGAAGAGTGTCTATGGCTAGTGATTTCAGACCCCCACATGAGTCTGACACCGATTCCATGGCAGAATATGGAGACGATGGTGAGGCTCGTTGACAAAAATGTTGCACACTTGTATTAGCTAAGATTCAATATTTTTGTGTCAGTTCATTCATTGTAATCAAATCATGTAACTCACTTTGAACAGGAAAATTCACAGAAGATGGTTCTTTCATCGGTCAGTACGGTGTAAAAAAGAAACCCGATCCAAATCTACCCTCCCCTATGGCTACGTTTGTTTGATACCACAATAATTGATGAAAGCTAAAAAGAAGGGAAAAGTTTAAAAAAAATAGAAAAGTAATACAAAATACAATCCATTCTTTCGTGAAGCTAAAATTGGTTGATAAATAAATGTAATGAATAATATCTGTTTCCAACAATACCCACTTCACAAATCGCCCTCGCCGAAGGTAAATCCTAGCCCCAGGTCTGTAGGAATTCCAATTTTTAAGAACTCATTACAATTTAATATGTCAAAATGTACTCGTAGAGCAGTTTGAGTAGTAACCAAACAAAGGTTGTGTTACTGGTTAAATCTACCAGAAGCTGCAATAACATCCACAATTTCCCTGTGACAGCAAGTTCACTATTATTATCCAGTAATTACATCTCATACGTACGATGCTATTGTTGCAGCTCTTATTTTTAGTATTATGATTACATTATTATAGATAGCTTATCTGAATGTACTGTATGGACGTACTTACTTTGTTAAACCGTTTGCAACATGTAATTACTTGCAATAGTCTGGTGTAGCTCATGTTAAAAATAGTTAGTATTAGTTGTGTCCTTCAACCTTGCTACCGTTCTTTGTACTAAGATTGTTAAAGCTATCATTATTGAAGACTTTATCCCGAAACAGAACGTTCAATATTTCACAATACGTAATTATTTTCCGTACCAGTATGTAATTTCCCACTTGCAACAAAAAGTAGTGTTTGAAACCGCAGATTATTTTAGAGTAGTATTTTAACTTTATTAGTGCATAGATGTGTGTTTGTGTGTGTGATATGAAGCCATGACTTTGAATATGGACTTTCTTACCCTAACTTGTATGGCAGTGAATATTAATTTTGATTTTGACTTCGATTTTTCTTGTTTAATGTGTTATGTCAGCTAATTTATTTCATTATTGTATTTAAATTGGGTTGCGACAGCATTATTCATCGTAGGGAAGGGTTGTATTGTATTCAGGTAATTTGAATTTGAACAAAGTATACTGTGTATACATTAAAACTGCCGTTTTAACTTTTTTATATTACACAACATTGCAGCTACAGTTAAGTATACCACACATGTTAGTAATAATATATTAACGTCTCGATTATTTATTCTTAGAATTACTACAACATGATGTCAGAATGCTTTAAAATACCGGAATTTAAATTTGAATTTTAGATACGTTTGGTTTAATTTTAACGTGTTAAATTAGTAGAACAAAGTGGACAAGTTATTTTAATCCGTACCCTTTAGTAAGGTAGTACAAGTATTAGTATATTTTGTTAGTTTCTACACAACACATAAATATTAGTATTTGATTCATTTTAAAATCATGGGGTAACTTTAAAGTTAGATTAATTTTTGCTGGAAATAGAGCTTAGCTAGATATTTCCTTGACAGTAATTGCTAGATTGTGATCATTTTTCCATACAAAACCAGTTGTTTAATGCTAGTTAGAAAATATTGCGTTGAGTTTGTCACACTGGAACTCGCAGTTTGGGCTTTCTAATTGGGATTGCTTAATTAGGGGAAAACCCTGTGGCTTCTCTCCCTATTTCTAATTCTGAACTGCTAGGTTTGGTTAATGCAAGTTCACTGATATCTGCGCAAAAAGAGTATGGCGCAAGATAGTAAGCGCAATGAGTAAAATTGTACATTCATTCATACATGGTAGAAAGGCGTGAAGAGGAAATGAAAAATGAAACTGCATTTAAGTAAAGAAGGCTACGTAATTATTTAGTTCATTTTGTTCTGGATTTATTCGAATTACCGATGGGTCTGTTTAAAGGCAGCATTTGAGGTCTACTTTCATCTCGAAATCAGTAATTAACATCATCGTCTGGTTATGTTATATACATATATGATTACAAGAAGAGCTACTGTTAATTAAACGTGCTATCGGTAGAGATTGAAAGGAAACGCAATACTTCGTTCACACGATTTTATTTGTAATCTAAATTTTACATATAATTATCATTACTATTATAAGTTATTAATTCCTTCCTGAATACCTAATTGGATTTTTATTCTTGTTTAATCCATGAGGGAAATTCTATACATGATACAACCATTCCATTTTGTTATTTACTTTAATAGGTAGATATTTTTATACTTGAATATGATTTTGACATAGTGCACATAGTTATTTAAATTTGAAACAAGGTGCAAAGCCCTTCGATTTTTCCTTCGAGGAAAACAACATGGGGGTGTTATCTATTTGAATAGGTATGCAGTTCATTTTATGGAAATTGACCGGAGTGCAATAAGGGATACGCAATCTAAAATCTCTCAACATCATCTTATTAGTATTTGATTTTGTAAAATTTGTGATTCCGTAAATTCCAACCTCCTACGAATGCATTTCGATTGCGATTCCAATTTGAACCCACATTACCTATGTAATTAGGTAGACTGCATACAAACGGTTTATCAGTTACTCGCTACCGTTACAATAATTTGGTTGTAAAATGTAATCTACATTTGTGTTCAAACTTTTAACAAAAACCTTCAACATAATTCGCACATCTGTGACGGTACCTACCGCAGGGATAGCAGTTTCCGTTAGCTTTTTGTAAAAATGTTCAAATTGTAGCCTTAATCTAAAATCCATTGAATCACATGAATCTTCCTCGTAGTCTTGGGGGAAAGATAAAAGTAGCTACTACAAATCAAAGCGTAGAATATATGTGTATATAATTATCATGTCCAAACTACATACGTTGCCTGCTTGTGTGTTTCGTTAAGAAAAGCAAGTATCGTGTCTAGGTAAATAACTAAATTATAAACTAAATTAATAAATTGCCTCATTTGAAGTTCAGGTGCAGCAGGTTCTTGTTCTTATCAAGGTCGCTTTGTCATATACGTATGTTTCCGTTAATCTTATGAAGAAACAAACATAGATACCTATGATTAAAACTATAAGTAATGTTGATTGTCAGTTAACTGGATGTTTAATTGGTCCAGTGTAGTCGGACATTATCCCCAGTTGTGTTGTCAGCTGTGTAGAACATTTTCAATGCCAGAAATGTCTACAGTGAGAAAAATAATGTAAACGAGCAGTACTATACCATGATTAGGTATATATGTATGTGTAAGCTAGGGTACTTGTGTAAAAACAAAGAAATAACGCAAAGAAAGTCGTAAGGTTGCTTATTATAAATGATCAAAAAATGTGCCTCGAAGAAATCTCATTCAATCTTTAATAGCGCTAATAGTAAAATGCTAATGGTAAAATACTTTATTTTGGGACGATGATAGCGTGTCTGCTAATAATTATAATTGCATAAAAACAATAATTTACAAACAAAGGAATAATCATTTGTGTTTATTCCGTGCAACGTATATATAAACCCTTGCAGTAAAAGATGTGCATGTGCTGCGAATACTTTTTCATGAATAATTATTTGTATCAAATGCACATTTTTTAAACGTATAAATAGTGACATGAAGAAACAAAACAGGCAGGTTTGCAACATCTTTTATGGATACGGATAAAGTTGTTATTTTGATGCAGTTAGTATACAATATGTGGTGGCAGCTGTTACTCTTATAAATTAAGCATACTAATTGTAATTATGAAGCTATCATTTGAGTAGTTACGAAATATCCGCCAATATTTATTTAGATTTAATTATATATACATAAGCAACTATCAAAGATTCGAAGTTGAGACTAGTTGAACACAGCATGGTGTTATACTAGGACACCATGCTTGCAAGGAATTATTGTAAAAGTAGTAATGGGAATAATAATTGATACTTGAATATAATCACATTACTCGTGTGCATGTAATCTCATCATATTTAAAGATGGTAATTAATACCTGCAAGAATGATTTTAGCTTCACTGTATCTTATCGATTTACGTATGTTGGTTGTGGGTAGGCTGCTATTGATTTTATATTATAAAGTAATTAATAATTATATGAACTTGTGACTAGTATTTAATTAATAATGATAACTGACATAAATAATCTTATACATACATACATAATTATATTAAAGTGTAACAAATTTTAAACAAAAGATCTGCATAGAATGAATCAAATTTTAAAACATAGATACAGAATAAAGTAAATAATACTATTGTTGGTCATTATCTTATTTTTTATATCACATTGTATTGTCATTGTCGAGGGCAACTATTACATTATGACTAGTGTATCTATGTTAAAGAATGTGTCATTTGGTTTTTGAGTGTATGGAGACGAGCGTGAAAATTACCAGCAAGGGATCGTTCCAAATGGAATCGAGAAATATAATTTAATATTATTTCTGTTTTGTTTTGGTAAATTCGAAAGTAATAAGATGTTAAGAATCTCCTGAAGAATAATGATTTACTCGAAAGGACGGTACTTATTACTGCCTT
>JAAXYX010002793.1:0-16264 GCA_036851915.1 Ptenothrix huangshanensis | reverse complement strand
GGTGTCATCTTCAAGATGCAAATAAGTGCATCTAAGTAATGAAAACCCTACTGCCAGTTTGCCCTATCTTAAATGCATCTTTACTTTTTACAGTGTACTTCTTAGCGTACACGCTTCAAAATACGATTTTATTTTAATTATTTGCATATCCCATACTCATCTCCTTACTTACCTCATACTTAGAGATGAATGAATGATTGCCTACGAGATAAACAAATGATTAAAATAAGATTATCCGTTTTTGCTGTGTAGGTATTGCAAGCATGTAATTTAACTCAACAAGCCTAGAAGGTTTATTGATTTATAGATTATGCATAATAGTATACGAGGTCTATTTAACTATAAAATGCACTACAAAGATCACAAATAATCCTCTCATGAGCCATTCTAGATTAAACTTTTATTTGTATCTAAGTGGGCATTGAGAAAGTATGCCCATTGATTTTAGATTCGTCTTTTGAGAAAATTTTAATATATGCACATAGTTCCTATTATACAGTAATTTATTATACCCCGTTCCATAATAGTTTTTCTCTTATTGCATTAGTTAATTGTTTATTATATGCCAATCGCATTCAATAAATTCTAAATCAACCCCAGTACACCCATGATAGAAGTGCGTCCTACTTCCTACTCCTGCAATAATACCTTCCTTGTCAGGTATATCTTATAAAAGCAAAATTTTCTGTAACCGACAATAATGATTGTCAAACATGCTCAATTGTGTAGCTGTTAAGACTAGATGCGGTTTCTTTCTTTCTTTCTGGACCTTTCTCGTGTCTGTTAACCAGAATAATAAATAAAACGTAAAAAAATATAATAATAATCAGAACTGGTGCTTGATCAAGCTTGGGCAATGTGAAGTGGTCCTTTTTAATTAAGAACGTTCCTAGATTATCCACAGGTTCACAATATGCTAAAGATAACACCAGCGCAACATAGCATTGCAAGCTTACAGCTACGCGTGGACTCTGATATAACTTAGATTTACCACAGGACAATGATTGACGTCAAGTCAAGGTAAAGTATTCAGTGGCTTTAACGTAATACTGCGTCTTACGAAGCTCCACATTCTATCGTAATAAACTTTATTGCAAATTAACGTATGGGAATGCAAGGCAAACCCATGATGCTAGATATCATCAAATTTTGTTCCCATAATTTAGGCATCTGATAATCCTAACCTACGTTAGAAACTGTTTCATCAAAAATGTATGACACCAGGAAGCATAGGATGAAATGTGAAGATTACGTTACAGCTGAGGGTAGGACTACCATGTATCTGTAATACGCATTATTGTCCGAAGCCAATTCCTTCCGACAGAACTTCTAAAGCAACGCAAAATGGAAAAAAGCGATATTTTTATGTGAGAAAAATATAATGAAAATACATAACGCATCAAGTCAAGTTTGACCATGAAACAATCATGTTTCCCTCTATAAACCGTATTTACATGCTAGGAGATGAAGATTGTTTTGCAACATGAATTTCGAGTGCTGGAAAGTCCGAACAGTAGTGATTTTTCAATTAAGGGTAAAGAAATAGAAAATAGTTTCAAGTTACTAGCGTGACACGAGTTGTTTGTTTGCCAGTACTTAAGTAGAGAGTGGCTCAGGTATACACTGTACATTTTGCCCTGGAAAGCCAGCCACATAATATGTACCTAACACTGGATGGAATTGAAACCGGAGCCAAAACTTACTGTGAAACAGTAGTAGGTACTTGTAGAAAACAAATAGTTATAAATGTAATTATGCGTACTGATAGTGTACTACGACGGACGGATGTGGATGTACTTTAAAGTACCCACGCATATTGCTATACGTGGGTATATAATTTACACTTTCCACGTGCAGTTTTTTTTGAGGAATAGTCTAACAAGTTCATACACATGTGCATATTATGACGCAGTAATTGTACAGTACATATAGGAAAGAAGTAACACAAAGTAAGATGCATACATATTTTTTACTTTGCATTCCTCTGACGTCGGAAAGCATGAATAATAAAACTATCAAAACCTTGACACATCGTCATTCACATTCACCTGCACAGAACCAACTGCCTGCTAGAGAAACCAAATCAGAGTACCTGTGTTTTGTTATATTCGTACACAAACCACACCGCGATCCGCGATGACATGTTGAGTATTAAATTCGATACTATCTTGCATTAATCTGTGCAGGCTAAAGTGTCACATAATGTTCATCTAGGTACCTACTTACATAAGTTAGAATCTGCTGAGTCAAAACTGCGCATGCTGATTGACCATTCATGGAATCAACAACTAAGATTTTGCTACAACGACAATGGATAAGTTATTATAGATCATAGTATTTCGCAATCATATGATGCCAGAGTGACCGTCGCAATTATTATCGTTGATTGCAGTCGATGAATGCATGTGAGGAAATACAAAATAATATTAAACTAAACGTAGTTCAAAGTTACTCAACTTTTTCTATCGGACCCTTGTTGTCCTAAGATTATTAACAAAACAGCTTCAGTTTTGAAGTCATAAATAGTGATACTTCCTTTTCACTTATTATGTACGTTATGTTTTGAATAGCTGCAGATCTATTTAAGCTATGATTCATATTCAGGATGAGTGTAAGAGTATGTTTTTGATTATTTAAAAGACGAAAATATTGCTTGATTTTCAGCAGTGGCCGAAGACTCAGACTATTTACATATATATTTATTATACATATAATTATATTTATACATTATATTTTATTATTGGCTGGGGTTAACAATTGAACCGAATACAAACCAAAGTTCTTATTGAAGGTGAAATCTTTAAGAGCTTTCGTTGTATGTCGCCTGGTGGTTGATATAACATTGTGTGGTAAAAACAAAGGAGACCAAAATTATGTACATTACAATTTATACTTTTTTAGTAAGCTATTTAATATTAACACATGCCAACATATTTGACATTGCATTTTTATTGATTAAAGCCGATACGTTGCAATCCGTACGCAGAAAAATAATAATAAGCAAACATAAAATAGGACAGTTCTTCCACACACAACGCAATATTTTTTACATACAACAATACACTGGCGATGGATAAAGTACGTTAGAATATCACGTAAACTTGCAGTCACATATGTAAATGACGATAACTTACTTTAAACGAACGACGCCGAAAATTGCGACTGTAGTGTATGTAGATAGGGAAAAATGATTTTTATTAAGTCGTAGTCGTAATCTACATAATGTCGATTGCGACGTAATTACATTATACGTGATAACAATACATACATATATTAAAAGCAAGTCCAGGTTCTTCACCCAACACTTTAAAAGAATTCTGTGGAATTCTTTAAAGTTATACAATTATACAAATATTTGTTTTTGAAATTCTACGCATCTCTACTGCACTTCTCGCTAAACCATGGAAAAATTTGTAGACGTAGAGTGTAGAAACATCGGGTTGTCTTATTTTATTTACACAATCGTATAAAGGGTCATACTATAATACTTTGTTGTGAAACAAGGAGACATAAATTTTATTTAAAATATCATGCATCCGATATTGTTGCAAATAAAGGTTGTTCGTGACAGAATCAACAAGAAATGTCACCAGGTGAAACAGAGCATACATACATTAGCAATTTAGCAATAACCCGATTACTTTCCACTTTTTCAGTTTTAATTTTATCATGCAAGATCAGCGACTAAGTGAAAACATTTTCTTTTTAGCATTTCACCGTCTAAAATTGATGGCCACATTTTAAGCGAATACTATTGAGTTCTTTTTGTATCTCTGAGTTTACTAATAAATCAATACATTACGATTAGTGTCCAACTAATTAAGCACCGGATAAGTGTAAAAATGTCATGAATTGAAAAGACTAAGAGACCAGAAAAAAATATCAGTTACTTCACTTATAAGTCTCTTTTATTAGTTAATGATTTAAGTGCAAATGGTACTGATTTTCGGTGTTCTCTATTTGAAATTTCTTCTCGGTCTGTTATCTGTATCTCAAAATCCTTCTCTACCCGACTGTGTTCGGTGTTCTCTACCTCAATTTTCTTCTCTACCCCTATGTCTTCGTTATTCTCTGCCTCAAGTTCCTTTTCTACTTCCCTTCGTGTAGAGAAGAGTTTTCATACACCGACCATAGTCGGGAATAGAAGTCATTTCAAATAGAGAACATTGAAGATTAGTACCATATAAGCATACACTGAGAGTTGCAAGATACCACAGCAGAACAATAATAGTACACGTACAAACAGTATACATTTAGAATAAGCACTGACGTGTGCATATACATATGTTCATCTAATATTTATTTAAGGGTTTGATTAGCTTATTGTCTGAAACTGAGGCACACATTCTGACAGCTAGAGACAGATAGTGCTACGAAAAATAGACATGACTTTATCTCGCGGGTAGGTTCCACCAAATGCTCAGACTGTTTACTCGTCGACAACAATTTAATACACACAAACAACACTGCGTTATTTTGTAGACAACAGCGTTCCGGTTTCCTAAAAATCCAAAATTCAATAACAGAAAGTTGAGTAAATAACAAAAAAAGAACAAGGAATCTTCTTTAGAAGAACAGTGTGTATGCATACAAGTAATCCCACAAAGACGCGTGAAAACAAAAATCAGATGCAGATTTACATAGACAAAAGCAGAGGTTCATCATTTATTAAATTTTAACGCAAGTATGTAATAATGATAAAAACAATTTTTTTGTTTTTAAGGTAAAACATATGATACCTACGCTTCTTTAAATCAAACTAGTAACTTGCACGTCAGGAACTTGCAGCTCAGTTCGGTACTAATCTAAGGTGTTCCCTAACTCCAAACCCTTCTCTACCCCATAGAATAAGGTACATACTAAACCCTCTAATCTAGGAAGACACCAAAAGGATAATAAAATCAATGATAATATTATTAAAATACTGAAGGCTGTATATCTAAATCGGCAATTGACGCCAAATAATGAATACTCTACATCTCATTTTACGTAATGTGGCAAATGGACAAATAGTTGTGCTTGTTTTCAATTATGTTGTAGTGGATTGCTGATATTATAGAGGATAATTAAACTCCATGGGACTAGGCCAGTAGCAGTGTAACGCTGGACCACTGATAAGCTGTCAGTTAAAAGTCAGTAGTTGTCATTTATCGCTTCAAGTCATAAGATGAAATTAAATGCTAAAAAATTAGATACTTCTGAAGAAGCCTGTGATCTAATAATATTATGCACAACAAATTTCGATTCCAATGAACAAATACACGAGTTAGAGTCATAAAAGGAATTATGAAGCAATCCTGTTTAAGTAGGGAATGATTATTTGTGCAGATGTAATAAATAATATTCTTGAAAAATGTCCAATTTAGGTTACTGGAGTGGATCTCATTGATAAAACTGTGAAAACAGTGAAGAAGTTTGATAACACTTACTAGTTAATCATACCGCATCAGTTCTATGTAGCTTAAACGAACTCGTGTATTCATTGTGTACAAAGTGGTATTATTATGGTCCCAACCCTAACTCCACCAATCTTACGATTACTCAGTTGAAACTGAAGTAAAATGATCAACGCTATGTACTTCAAACAAGATTATTGTTGGATGGGCCTACAGTTCTCAACAGTAATGTGATTACATTATACGCAATTATAATTGTTTTCGTATCTGATCAGACACTGACTGGCATCAACTACATAAATACAGATATGTACATTCCTAGGAAACGTATTTTCAAGAATGTGATCCAAACAACAAACATGTACTAGTAATATTCAAAACATCATTTGTAGCATTTTAGACCCATATAAAAATATAGCGTAGGAAAACCTCTATCGAGACACGTTTCCATTTTTTTATCCAGTCAAGCAGAATCTAGTGGTGGTACGATACAACAAGTTCGTGTACACTTACTAGTTAGGGCAAGTATTTAAAACTGTCTCATTTTTACGAGATCCATTCTCTGGACATGCGAACCTACAGACATACGTGCTGCTCCCCAAAATTTGCTGATTACATAAGAATCTATGTTTATATCCTCATGACTAGTTGTGGGGTTCTCTTCGCACAACTCAGAGCAACTCCTAACCATGTTAAATGTTAGGTAAGTGCAAGTTTGCACTGAATATGCATACATTGACGAGCATCATATCTGGATCAACTCAAGGAAGAATAATAAGAGAATGTTTATACCAAGCAGGGAAATCAAGTTGAAATGATTTTGGCAGAATACTGATAGAGTGGGTGATAGACAAGATCAGAAATGACCTTGTCGTCGTCACAGTATTGTGCAATAAACTTTAGTACACCAATTTACTTGTACGTGTACACTGCCTCCAAACTGTACAAATAAAATTACGCAGTTGTCTGGTTCGATGGAAGGAGTGTCTACTTCTCAGCCTATCGGCGTTCGTCTCCATGCCCGGCCCGTGTTAACGTAATAATGTAACTGATATTCAGTCTTATTTACTATTTCAACCTACAACGTAAATACGGGGATGAGTACCTATTTACGTACGATTGGGAATTTTTACAATGTTTTCAAATGTGAATGCTACGTGTTTGCTAGATAGGAACTAATAATAATATGTGAGCTGTTGAAGAGCATCTGCTTCCATTCTAGGTGAGTTGGTATTATTATCGTACTAAACAGCTTAAACTAATCCACACAATACGCAACCCATGCCATGCGATTGATTATGTATACCTATTTATTCAGTTTGTTCATTCGTACATTCGTATCTGTATTGACACTGAGTACAAGATTACTCTGCAGCAAGTTTCTTATTTTTGACATTGTATCTGCATTCCTACTTGATAGCCTCAACTTGTTTCTAGAATTCATCAAATTACGACCTTGTACTTCCTTCGTACGACTGCTCACTTCTGCTCACGATCATCAGTAGTATACGTAATTAATACGCCGTGGTAATGGTAACAGTATGGGCTGACTATAGCCAGTCATACTGCGAAGATGGTTGAGTAGCTCCCAGGCGTAGGGCAAGAGTAGAGTCGTAGTTCGTAAGTTGCTTGGAAGTAATCTTGCTCTGTTACCAGTAACAGAATTGCAATTGGCAATTTTTTTAATTACACGGGAAGATCCATTCACTTCCATTGGCAGGATAATTGATTCATAGATCATAGTTCATACTGAATGAATATCTATGTATGGATGTCATGATTTATTTATGAGTACAGTAGTATTGGCGGAGAACATAGGGAAAATGAAATGAGAATGGATCAAGTACCTACCTTTCTGTTCATAGGAATAACTTGTGTTTGTAGTTATGCAGTTTGGAGCATGGTACAATAAGACTAAACCCAAAGTGTAAGATAGCTAAGCTACACTTCCACAGGGAGTAGTGAGGTGATTAAGAGAATGGTTAAGTGAATAGTTGGAAAAGGCGAATAATGGATGTACAGCACTGACGTTGACAGAAGTGGCAAGCAGAGGGTATATATTTGTACTCCAAACGGGGGTGAGCCAGAAAATCAATGATAACAGCTGAAAGGGAGGACGAGGCGAATCACCACATCGTACGATGAGCCAATCGTTAGCTTCGCAGAATCTGGAGGTAATAAATACACGGGGATTTGGTTTGCCTCCCAACAGTTTAATTTGCGACTGCAAGACCAGTACAAGTACTTTAGTTAATATTTTAGGATTATTATACTTTTGAGATATAAAGATTGAAAGTTGTGGCTTGAGATTTTCCATTTCAAGATTACTGAAACATTGATTATACAGAGTATAATTATATAAGTCATATCTCATATCTCGAAATCGTCAAACTAGTGAACTTGCTTCAAATTAATGTAGTAAATACGGCACTTTGATTTCGGTGCAATACCTACTATTGCTTGTTGTACTTTATACACTTACACAAAGAGTTAATAAATTTTATATTATAAAAAACTGTAATAATTCATTGCTTCCTGTGGAAGCAATTAGTACATAACTAAATTGTGACTTGAAAAGTGAACTCCGTTGAAAGTACAAAACCGCGGGTTAAAATCGTTGAATCAAATCAGCTGTTGCCTGTCACATTTCCCAGCTGAAAAGCATTCCTGATTTAATCGTTTGTTATCTCATTTGAGTCGTGAAGGTTACTCATTTTACTGTCAGTGCTGCTGAAACGAAAATTACCAATTGCTAGTTACGCGTTGCTTGTGACTCGTTTTTAAATTCGTCGATATTTACTACAACTAATAACCTTAGTTTGTGTTCAAGTTCGAAGCAGGACTACGTACTACTGTGACTGTTAAACTATTGAGATCTGATTGTCATTGACCATCGACTCTAAGTATCAACTCTATAAGTTCTTTTTTTTAAATTGTTTGTTGAATCGTTCTGTCAACAATTATGTCGCACAAAACAAGATTTAACTTATCGTTTGCGGGTTGCGGATTCTTAGGAATCTACCATGTAGGAGTGGCAGCATGTTTGAAGAAATACGCTCCTAACCTTGTTGTTAGTAAGGCTTCTGGTGCATCGGCTGGAGCAATTGCAGCTTGTTGTCTTTTATGTGATGCTCCCCTTGGTAAGTTTCAGCTTTACATTTTCTTTGCATTAGTCCAGCATTAATAGGAAAAATTCCGCTGTTATCCCTGACAGAGATATGCACCTGGTCATGAATGCAGTCAATCGCCGTAGAATAATTATAGGTATAAACTGATAGTTTTCCCATGTTTCCTGACTGCCTAGTGCAATTATTCCAATTGGATGAACCGTTTCCATCCAAGCACATTTTTTAACCCCAGCGGAACTAAAAGCATGAATAGAAAATTTGTAGTTGTAGTAATAGAAAGGAAAGTTTCGAGTAAAACGGTGTACAGTCATCTCAATTTCCCTTTGTTCTGGAAATGCTGTAGTAACTAGTAACTGTAAGTAGGTACTAGCCCAACTTTAATGGTTTACGCCGCGCTTCACATGCTTTATTTATCGTTGACCGGAGGTGGAGTAGGGCTGTTTGATGAAAATTAGAATTCTACAGTGTAAATTCAAAATGTTTCTCCCATATTTTTTACGCTTAGTAATATCATATTAGACCTCAATTTTCTTAACGGTATTTTAATGAATGTAGGGAGCTAGGGGCACTAAATACTATCATAAATATAAGTTTGCAATCATATGAGTCCTTTTACTCGCCCGATGTTATTCAATTTATATAAGAATTTCTCAGCGTCAAAATGGCATAAACTACTGGAGTGAATAATGATTAGCAATGGAGCTTTGCTGAAAAAACATTCTAATGTACGTGTCGTTTTTTCTTTTCCAGGGCAAGTCACGAAAGACGTATTGAGGATTGCGACACTTGCTAGATCGAAAACACTAGGACCTTTCAGCCCGTCCTTCAACATTAGCAAGATTCTTCGAGATGGATTGAATAAAGTAAGTTGCAAGAGCCAGAGATGCGTAAAATAAATGCCTAGCCTAAGTATTTGCCTAAGTCTATGCGACTTTTCGTATGCCTACATATGTACATACCGTAAAACTTCTCATAAGAGCCCCGGCTATCATTGTAAATATTGACTTTTATCCCCGCCGAACGTAATGCTTAATCATACGATTTGACCCGGCTAAACAAGGAGGCAGGCTATCTTTAAATGCCGGCTCTTATTAGAAGTTTTACGGTATGCATATATTAAAACTGAAAACTTGAACCTGTCTAAAAGGTGCCCTTTAAAATAAGCGTGCCTGAAAAAGCTAGCCTCCCTGCATAAGATGCCTACAACATGAGCAAATTCACAGGCAATTCGATTTAACGTTAAATTAATAAAGTGGCAGATCACGCAAGACTGTTGTCCAGTTAATATCAGGAATGCCAAGAAACAAACGATCTTAAATGTATGTAATCATAACTAAGCATTTAATTAATATTTAAATAGTAGGTGTTCGTACTTTGCTAAACATCTTTACATTCTTTACTGTAAATAGCGAGATTATCAGGTCAAAAAATAATTCCTCAAATACATATAGCCTACCTACAGCCTACATACATTTCGTTGAATTTCTCCTGCCTGCCTACAAGCTAGCCTACATTTGGATCATTTTTCCAGCCTGCCTATATTAGCCTAAATCGTAAGAGTGTAATGTAGATAGGCGTACATGTCTGTGATAGTTAACATCAAAGGATGAGTTTTAGTTGAAATGTCATAAGGAGGGTGGATGAGGATGAGACTTGCGTTAGCTTCGACAACCACGAGGAGTGCAATGCAGCCTGCATAATTTGACCGGCTGACAGGGACAAGATTGTTGATTGTTGATGTGTGATGACCAGATTTTTACTTGAATAAAGGTTACGGTGAGATTCAGAGTGAAGACGAAAGAGTAAAGGGGTCAGTCAACCCTTGTGGGACTACTGTAGGTGCATCAAAACTGGGATTAAAGAGACTGCATACGCAGCGAATGGCAAGGATAGCATGCAAGAGTTGTTGTTTTCTGGCAGTCTTACACGTGTGAGTTCTCTAGAGGAAATGAGATTTTGGGTCGTTTACACTTTGCTGCACATAGCATCACCGTGAACGCCTAACCAAGCAAGCGGTTTCTCATTTCTCATCGTGTCTTGCAAATAAAAACACAGAAAAGAGCTCAGCAACTGTATTATCTTCAAATTCTGAGCTCGAAACATTGACTTTCAAATTCATTGCCGTAAAAGTAAAATTCAGTCATACTAGTTAGTTCCACGTTACTCTATATGCCACACGGTTTTAAAACATGCCTGTGCTGGCGTTGTGAGTCTCAGATCCTCGAAAGTATTTGCGACAAACAGGAAAGAAATTACAACATCTTTTAGGATGTGTCCATCATTTAGAAATGGGGATGCTAGGATGAAGTCGAATAGAGGTCGATTTCAATTGATAATCATTATTATTCAATGTGGAGAAAATGAATCATAAAGCCCAATTGAGTCATAATATTTATTGACATGTATTTTTAAAGGACGAAAGTAAACTGCTTTCGTGGTCTTTTCTTATTGGTGAAACACGAAATTCGTACTATAAAAAATGCTGCTCAAACGAAGCTACGTGGGTACAGGTAATCACAATGGCAACTTTTTTGTGCTCCTCTTTCTACGTAGCGTTTATAAAATAATATGATTATTTTTTCATCCATCGGACTGTAACACGTGCACTTGAAAGATGTTTACATAGGCACTGAATCAACAGTAGCTCTGTGCTCAGTACTGCTCAGTAGTGCTCAGTTCATGCAGGCGTCAATGACTATAGGGTATATATGAAGTACATATACGTATGTACATAAGTTTGAGTAAGGTTTTTGTACACTATCACACATAAATCCACTACAAAATCAGTTGAACAACCGTCGTTCCTTCGGAATTCGTTCGGAAATTCGGTATTATCCCGGAAAACAAACTAAGGTTTTAATCATTTTTATTTATTTCAGATTTTACCAGAAGATGCCCACATTCGAGTCAGCGGAAAACTTCATATTTCTCTCACCAGAGTTTATGACCGTCAAAATGTTATTGTTTCGCATTTCAACTCCAGAGACGAACTAATTCAGGTGAGTTAAGCTCCAGCGCAATATTAAAATTAGTTGATGCGATTAAGCTTTAATATTTAGTTTATTTTGCAATATAAAATGTAACATTAGCCACAGCTTTAGTTACATTTAGCACTAACACATTATAACGCTTACGTTTGATTAAAAATTTGAACTTAATCTTAGCAGAGTGTAGCTTGAGGTGATATTTCGCACATATGCTGGTAATTACGTGAATACAAAATCATAGCCCATTTTGACTCTTTTGAAAAGATATGACTGCTGACAGAGTAGTGTTGCTGGGGATATAACGGTGATATTAACGTGTATTTAGAAGCTCTGTTATACTAATTATAACCGTAAAGATGCTTGTAAACATTAGAAAGGACAAAAGTTAGTTGTAAATATAATCTAATACGCAAACTAAGTAGGTAATCACTTCACTTATTGCATGGGCTTTTTACTACTGTAGTACGAAATCGGAACGGAAGCCATTATAAACATGAGCCTAAAACGCTTTTCCAGTGCCTGCTTCTAGTTTTTTGTGGTTGAGATATATACATGTACATAGTTACAGCATTTGACAGTGACGAACAGAAGTGGACTTTGCTGGATGCAATTAAATGAGACTAATCTAGAATACAGTAAAAAGGTCGTCTCAGTGGCTAGTTCTTGTAGTTGTAACGTTCATTAATGTAGAATATCAGGACTCAGGAGAAGCCCATGAAGTGAGTTGTTACAATTCTTTTCATGCTACAATGCATTGGATGGTTCCTCACGTGTTATTCTAAAATGTAAGCACGTGTGACTTCATTTTCTTCATTTGTTTACAAGGCAAGGCATCTGCTATGCTTTGTTTACCTGGCCGCGTGTAGACATATCCTGTGTCGAATTGCTGCAGTGCATACATTTTCACAGGTACCGTGAAGCTTCTAATAGAGCTCAGATCTTTAATACAGACGGGGTTCCAGGCCAAGCTTGACATTAGGGTCTCTAAGTACCAGGCTTAAAGTTATTAGATCCAGGGTCTCTAATTGAGCCCGTGCTCGAAGACGAAGTTAGAAATAGACCCTGGGGACTGTATTCGAAGTTTTACGGTACCTTTGTGTTAAGTAAACCACTGATTATTATTGTTTCTGCACATGATAGTACGCATACATTTACTGAAACTTTACCGCATCCTGTTGATTTAGTATAAGCAGGGAAATGTTTTGTAAAAGAAGAACGAGTACCGGAAGATATATCTCTGTAAGGAAGTACAATTCTCTTAAAATATCTTGGCTTGTTGTAACATAAGCTATTTTATTGCTTTGAGCTAAGCTTAAAAAATAATATTTACGGCTACGTTCTAGACTGTAGGCTCCAGCAGGATCATAATAAAAAATAACTGCTTGGTTTGTTCGACTAAAGATTGTAAATCTGCCATATCACAGTGCACACTGAGAATTTTTTCAATTAAAGGGGGGCTATTATGGAAAGCACCAAAATACCAATCATGCCCTGTTCGTAATGTAATTTTTAAACATGTTCTCATGTGATACGGAATGTTTTTAATATTTTAAAATGGATTAACCAGTTTTAGCGTGTTATAGGGGTCATAAATGATGTCACGGTAAAATGGGCGCGAGGAGTGGATTTTTTCGAGACGGTTTCTATGAAGCCTATTGTATAATTGGTGAAAGGGGTGGAGGTAGAGGTTCCAAAATACGACATTTGTACTCGACATCACTTATGATCGTTTCATTTTTCTTAATCCATTTATCTCGACTCTAACCGGTGGGTGTTCTTCCAAAATACGACATTTGTACTCGACATCACTTATGATCGTTTCATTTTTCTTAATCCATTTATCTCGACTCTAATCGGTGGGTGTTCATTATTTAAAAATAATGAACTTTAACTTCTGTATAATACACTTGATTGACGTAAAATTTTGATACGCTTGAAATTACAGGGATCATAGGGTCATATTAGGTCAATTCAAATCTTTGTGTCCTCGAACCACAGGTTGTTTTGGTACAGTTAACAAAAATGACCAGTTTCAATGTTTTGCATGAAATTGTTATCCCTGTAGCGAAATTAATTATGAGCGATTTCCCGCTCAGTGAATTAAAAACATTTCCATTCAAAAAATTTGCAACTGAAAAATGGTTATTTAAATTATCATTGTAACTCTGTACTACATGAAAATAAATTAAAAAACAGGACGAATTGGGTGTTTTTGGTATAGAATATAGAATGTTAAAGATACATATTGAAGTTGTTAATTTAGATATTAGAGCCAGAGGGACAATATCAAATTTTTTTAAACAGTCGCAGATAGATGTAAACGTCCATATGCAATCAGTCACAAAGTAATGTTGTATGCTATGAGGGGATCAATAAAAATATAACTATTATCTCATTCCAAAAATAAATTCTTAAGAAGTGTACTTCAATTAAGCTTCTAATTTTAATTCATTCTAAAAAGGTACTGCTGTGTATACCGTGTCGTTTGGGCAATTTCTGTTGAGCAACAGTGAGTTAATAAAGCTTTTATATGGTGGAAAATTCCTTAATGACTACTTAAATTGAAAAAATTCACAGTGTGCAATGTGGTGCACATTAACATACAGCTTCTGCTATAACCTGTATAATGCTGCATGTTACCTCCATCTCATTTTCAGATGACTGAGAAATCAAGGCTGTTGCTAGTTATGTACATATTTATTACGCCCAATGACTAATGTACCTTCACAAAGACATTTTTCAGGCCCAGACTGAGAATTCACCATGATCCTATTTTATTTCGACGCTAATAGAGATAGCAGTTCTGCAGCTTTTGTACTAAAATAAGATAAGAGCAAATCAAATGTGCATACTTTTAGTGGTCTGCCAGAAGGACACCCTTTTATTAATTTCATAATTTCATTTTTTTAACGAATCAACCAAGTTCGCGTTACAAGTCGGTGAAATAAAACTCATACAACTGGTTTAATGTGCGTTCATTTGCAGTGTCGTAAGCTAATGAAAATTATGATTGTTGACAGTAATTTATACTAGGTAGTTATTTTGTTTTAATACTAAACTGATATTCCAAATTGTTAAGTAAACGTAAGGTGTTTTGCTGAAAATTGAGTTATTTTAAGTATTTAATGTATTAATGTGGTATCAATAACGGAGTGAGTATGTTGCTGAGAAATGGAATATATGGATTGGTATGTTTCTAAACACAAAGGCTATTATCTGCTCAACCTTCATCCCAATTTTCTCGGGTCTGATACCGCCCGTATACCGTGGGGAACGTTATGTAGATGGCGGATTTACTGACAATTGTCCAGCTATTGATGCACACACAGTGACTGTAAATCCATTTTGTGGTGAATCGGACATTTGCCCTCTTGATGACACTAATCATCTTTTTCATGTTAGTTCGAAC
This sequence comes from Ptenothrix huangshanensis, assembly GCA_036851915.1. Taxonomy (NCBI): domain Eukaryota; kingdom Metazoa; phylum Arthropoda; class Collembola; order Symphypleona; family Dicyrtomidae; genus Ptenothrix; species Ptenothrix huangshanensis. Next base: position 1,344 of record JAAXYX010002793.1, on the reverse strand, counting down.
ATCAAATAATTCCAAAATATAATTTCTTGACAGTCAAGGTAATCGATTCCTGCTCGCGTTCTCAGGAACTCGGGTGTGTCTCCATTTCCCCCATCCTCTATCCTATTATTTACACGAATCGAAACGAATCTTCCTAGTGCTCGCAAACAGTATATATCGTGCGTTCGACTGCTTGCAGTGAAAGGAATGTAAATAACCTCAAATAATTAATTGAGATAACAGGAATTCTGTTAGTTATTTTACGTTTGTATCTATTGTTTGTTAACTGATGTAAATACATGTATGTACTTTCGTTTCCCAACGATCAAACTTATCGTGAATCAAGACTCAAGTGTCATCATTGTAATAGTCAGTGTTTGGTAATGATGTGGTATATTTTGTTAGTAGTTTAAATTGCACTATCTAACTGTTGGTCTTGCATGTGAGATCCTATTTGGTATAATTATTTGTTTCTTGGTGTTTTGGTACTTGGGATTGGGTTTTTTGTGTGGCTTTACAAATTGCGTAGCATAAGTGGTGTTATAAATTTCTGGACTTAATTTGTACAAAATTGAAATGATCATAATGATTAAATACTTTCGCTATTTCTCGAATGCTTGTGTTGTATTTAAGTTGGAAAAGCGTAATTGCGGTACAACAGTTTATAAGTTGATCAAACTTTCTTTGTACTATCAGTATCTGTAATTTAAAATGTTTTGTATTGTATGGTGACCACTGTATTTTACGTCGTGTTTGCCGTGTTTGTTGATTGACACAGGCAATTCTGTGTTCTGGTTTTGTTCCCATCTTTTCTGGGTGGGTCCCTCCGAAATGTCAAGGTGTACGTTATATGGATGGGTGCTACAGTGATAATCTTCCAATTCTTGACGAACATACAATTACTGTCTCTCCATTTTGTGGAGAGTCGGATATTTGTCCAAGAGATCAGACAATTAATCTTGTTCAGGTTTGCATTAACTAATTTACTGATGCATGTTCTCTATTTATCTGAATATTGCTTTATTTCCTTCATGCAGTATCTTTTGAACTTTTTCTATATGTACTTTAATTTTCGAATCTTTATTCTCAAACTAAATTGAACGTTATTAAGTAACCTCTTCGAAACGTCCTTCTCGTAAATCCTTTGAAAAGATTCCTTGACTACTTACACAATTTTATTTAGAGACCGATACTTATGGTACTGATAAGATCAAACTAATAATTACTTGCCTTTTACACATTTAGGTGAATTTATCTAATACTTCAATTGAACTGTCAAGGCAAAACCTGTACAGATTTTCCCGAACACTTTTCCCACCGAAGCCGGAAATACTATCAAAGATGTGTCAACAAGGATTCGATGAT
>JAAXYX010002792.1:0-16265 GCA_036851915.1 Ptenothrix huangshanensis | reverse complement strand
GCCTTTGGCGTTGTAGAAGCACCAGGTTTTAAAGTGTACACCTCATCATTCATGTTCCTACAGTCATATGCAGACATTTTATTATATAAAGCAGGTACAAGTACAAGTAAATATGCCTATGCAAATAAATGGAATACGAAAACATGAAATAGACATTAGGTGTATACTTGTATATATTTGTGTTTACATTTGTGTGTATTTGTGATGGTGATTGTGATTGTACTTGCACTTGTGACGGTATTTCAAAAATCCTCGGCTTATCGTCATAAAATGTTTGTGTGTGAAAACGAGCGGTGTGTAAATAGGTTCATGATGATGAAGCTACTGCTAACTCTTTCATTGGGACAATGACAATAGTAATCTCAATGGAACTCGGTTCACTACTGTAATCAAATTCACACGTCCTCCATATTTGTACAGAGAGCAGTTACAGTACAGCACAGCAGAGTACAGAGACAGAACCTCAAAATATATAACCTGCAGACAGGCAAGTGCATGTGTGCACACTCAAGTGCGAATATCAAATAGATGAATCAAATAACTCCCGCGTCCTCTGTGTTCGCCACAGAGTCAATAGAGAGAAAACGATCCTTTTATGTTTTGTACACGATGCTGTGGAAAGCAGTGTGTAATTAGGTAGCTAAATGAAGTTCAAGCTTCACAGGCAACGCTGGACCTTCTTCATAGCTTTCCTTTGCTATCAATTTGCATGCATATACTTAAGTACACATACAGTACATAGATATATGAAGGAGTATGACACGAAGAACAAACTGTAACAACACTAATCAATTTTTTACAATCAAACTTTCAGAAGTACTTCTACGTTGTATGTATGTAAGTAGTTTAAAAACTACTGCCTTTGCTTCCCGGATCGTATGGAAAATGGAGCTGACGATCCCTTCAGCCCATTTTCAATCTATTTTAGTTTAGTTCAGTGCAAACTTTAAGTACACTGTAATAACAGGTGCATCTAAACGCCAAAAGCATTGTAATTGGTATAGCTACGAACGCAGTTTGGATGCATCTGGAGTTCATCTAAAATACATCTAAAAATCTAAAGTGCGTCTTAAACGCATCAAAAGTCCGTCCAAAGGGAATCTCGCTACCTAAAATCCGCATTTTATGTAATGAGTTATTGATGCACATAGGATGTTTTAAAATTTGTTGCAATATTAAATTTTGAAACGTTTCAAAATTTTTGAAATAGGAAATTTTAAAACATTTACAAATTGTTTAAAAAGGAGTCCATGATACATTTTTAAAGCATTAGTGATGTTAAAATGTCCTAAATGCGGTTATAACTGTAATCACCAAACACAAATGGGTTTTTGACGATTTTCCAATCCGATTCTTCCCTGCGGTAAGATTCATTAGTTTTTACAGTGTACCTAATGGGGTCTCGTGGAAAGCACCGACTGAATGATGAACGATGTAAAGGATTTACCATTTTTTATGCCAGTATGCAAATGCTGGCGGTTGAAAAAAGGTAAAGACGGAAGTAAACAGGGAGCAGCGAAGAGAAACGCTCAATCGATACTTTACTTTGGGATTCTCACTTTCATTTGATTGTTTGCTAAGCTTTTTGTACCTTTGCTGCGTACTGAGGCTGAATTAATTACTCGGCTATCCGAGTCATCTCTACCGCTCCCGCTCGTGATTTTGGGTTCGTTCCGATATATACCTACTGTCGATATAATTACATATAACTCCAGCCTCTCTACGGTCTATCCTCTATGCTCTATTGCTCTGTCTTCTGCATGGATAATGATAGTCCAGCCTTACACTGCACGCATTTACTTTTCTAGGTGATAACTTCAAAGCGAATAAATTACTCTTAAAAATTCCTCCGTGCCATATCATACTGATGATACTGCCACTTGATTCTTGAGCAAACATAAAATTATACAATTTTCTAACAAAATTATGCGAAAATTAACAAGTTTTAGACTTTTCAAGTGTAGACTCATAACACCTGTACTCTTACTCCTCTTTCACTTCAAGTTATTGATCTGGCAAATTATCCCACAGGGCAATATTTTATTGTGCTGACGCATAATGCTAAAATTACTCTGTAATGCTAATACGAATATGAAACCAACAATTTTCACAATAACAGAAGCCGCATTGTGCTTTATACAGTATCAGATTATAATACAGAATCCACCTGGGACCATTTTAAATTTCTATGAAGGTGTGATGGCACTGGCAACGAAAGCGTCAGTATTATCGTATCAGTGGCAGTAACAATACTGAATAGAAATGAAAGTTGGACAAACCGACTACTACATGCATTAATCCAGATTCTGAGAAATACAAACAATTTTGGAATGTTTTTATCTTACACGTATGTAGGTATGTATTTCCACGTGGCTAGAAAAATCCCAAGGCATTAGAACTAGTCAAAAAGAGAATTAAAGTGGCGGATATATCCCTGCGGATTAATGTAGCCAGCTCTATGAAGCTTCAAAACAAATGTTTCACGTCTCTCCATTTGTAGAGCAAGAGCACGTAAGTTCATCGAATATGCATGGAGTATGGTATTGAACTTGAACAAAGAATCATTTTGCCGAATTCCGAGGAAAAATACATTGGTGTAGATTTGTAGATGCTGTGATGATATCGACTGAAGGATTATTGGCAACTAAGTTTCCTTTTGGCTCACGAACATAAAATTGTTTACCTCCTTCCCCCGACTAGGAGTTTCAGGTTATTAGCTCTCCTTCTGCCAAACTTCGGGTCTTGTCTGGTTTGGTTTCACTGCGTTCAAGTTATTTTTAAAAATTAGCTAATGTGGTGATAAAAGACTAATTTCATTTTATGACTTGTACAAGGCAAAGTTTAAGGCTAGTAAAATGTACCTAAATCTATTTTGCATTTATTGGCAAAATCGGAATTCCCAACTTTAAGATTCATATGGTAGTAATCTCGAGATAAAAAGCTCAAAATTCCGTCAAAGTATCATACGTAAAAATATTTTTTACATGTGTATTTATGTTAGTAAAAAATGATGCTTCTAAACTTAGAGTTTTGTGTGAGGATGAGAGTGATTTGTTAATTTAATTTAATTTATTCTTGCAACAAACTCGCGTCGCTTTTCTAAACAAAGGCAGAGGGAAATAAAGTTAGTTTTTAAGTCAACTTTTCGTACTAATCGGAGTTGATGCAAGAGTTATGGAAGTAAGTTTAATCATAAATTAAAGTAGTTTGTTCTTACTCCATGTATTCTCAGCATTAAATAATACGGATGACATGAAGTCAGAGTCGGAGCCAAAGCCAGATTCTGAGCCAAAGCTAGAATAGTACCAAGTTGCACTTACCCTTAATACCGTGTCTCCAGTGAACTTAAATTTCCATTTGTACGTGATGTTATATACCTGGAGTAGAAATACTAGTGGCTATGCACACAACGTAGTTATTTAAGATGCATGGGATCAGAGGGAAGACACTCATAAAGCTCATTTTTTGATTATTTAGATGCATGTTATAAATATAGGAAGGTGACGGCTGAAAGGATGCATACATACTTAGGTAGGTGAATATATTCAGCGTGCACACACGATGACTGTTTTATTCTACTCTACGCTATAGACTAGCACTAGTGCCAGGGCGAGGGAAATGCGTGTCTGTCTTTCAGTCTCCAGTCTACAATTCCAGTCTTTCAACATTTAACATTTTCCTGTTGCTTTTCCTTTTTACGAGATAAATTTTCTCCTCGTGTGTTTCCATTTCATCTTTTGCAAGTCTGGGCTGGGAAACTATGTATTCATGTAACTCCTTGACTATGTACATGTATGAAAGTTCCATGGTACAGGATCATAAAGATACATCCAGTGCCACTCTACTATGATATGATATATGTTTGGATACTTGCCTTTACTTAAACTGAAAGCTTTTCTAATCTCCTATAAGCCAGCTGACCTTGATTATATTTGGAATGGATGGAAGGAGCATTTGCACAAGAGAGCCAACGACATATGTGCATATGTATACTGTGACTGTGACTACCTCCCTTCGTAGAAAGTGGCTTCTCGACAAACTACTACTCACCAGAGTAATCTTTGTCGTGTTCAAATGACGGCTAATTTAAAATCCACACAACCATCGTAGATTTCGTATAGTCGAATCCTTTATGTCATTAGTATGATCCTCTAGAACTAGAACTTAGAACCAGAACCAGAACCAGAACTAGAACTGGAACCACACAGCCACAACCGAAACTAGAACTCGAATTCGTTTACGCAGAACTAACTTGCCTCCTACTGCACGTAGTATGTACATATCTGTATCTATAAATATTTCAAGTCGGTAAACTTAATAATAGCAAACGGGAGCTGAGCATATGGGCAAGGAGTTAAGTGTAAGGAGAGTGCCGTGCTGTGGTTTAGTTTGGTTTATGATTTGGCACCGATTCCATAAGGCACAAGACAAGACTCTGGGCATAAAAACCGTTCGGAGCTTACTAAAAGTTTGTCCTAATTTTCCTACTCTGGGGTCATACTCAATGACAAGACGAGGCAAGGCAAGATCTCCCTCTACTTCGCATGGAATCCAATGGAATTGTACACATGCAATGCAATGCTACCTATGTATGTATGTGGCTATAACTTCATGTTTTTCGGAGCTGAAAGTGAATCCTCCTTGATTTTAAGGACCTCCATTCATTTAAATCTCATTAGGGGTGACGTGCGCCGAATTCCCATGCAGAAAGACATCGTAGTGACTTTGCATGCTGCTTCATTAAACAACAATATAAGAGTACATACAATGTGGTCGCGTAAGGAGAAGTCGAGGGGTCAAGTACCTTCGATTATTATTACATTAAACAAACAAGTCTAATTAACTTTATTGTGTGCTTGGGGGTTACGACAAGCATTAACACCAACTCTATAGAGCCAAAGCAATATACCTACATCTACATTTTCCCTGACTTATAGGTATATCTATGCAATAAAGTTCTGCTACTTTATATTGCAATTTAATAATAATCCTCATATAATTAACTTGGCACTTTGAAAGCTAGACTGCACGCATATTTCTTCTAGTTTTTAACATTCTAGCATTTATCTGTCGCTGTCGCTGTCGTATTCATAGTCATAGCGAGTGTCAAGAAGGTACCTAGGTATGTATGCTACGGTGTAAAAACTGTATGGAAAGACACTGTGGAAGAAAGAGCTACAGACCCAAGCTCGTGGATGATAGAAGGGGAACTGAAAAACCACACCTCCCAAAGGTACAATAATGATTTGGAAATCTATACCAACTGCCCACTGTACTTTCTTCACAACATTGTAAACTAGACTTTTAGTGCATCCTTTGAAGATTTATGGATTTCACAAGTAACAATATAAGATCCCACATTTTTGACGTTTTTCTTCGTCAAACTTAATGCATTCCGATGAATGCAACCAATTCCACTCGGTATAATTCATCCCTCCTTCACCTTTGCGTAGAAAACAATTCGAGTTTTAATGAAAGGAAGTGTTTATTATTGAACCGATGAACTTACGCGAAAATACTCGCGAGTTTTCCCACACTATGCTGGGACTGTGTACAGTCATCAAGGATGCTCGAAAGCGGTCAGTCCCATCCACATACTTTTCATGTTTTATATTTTATAATTTTATCATTTACGCTACAATCACTTGTACCTACTTGTAGCCAACCTGTCTCCATCATAATCTCATCGTCGGCTCAGTACACTGCTCTGACTCTGGCTCTCACATGACGTTGTACCATAAATATTATTTAAAAGTGTAGCAATTCGAAACAAGGTATTTAGCTACACATACGAATGTAGTAAGCTATTACATTAGTGTACGAGTGAAGGGTCTATTTAGATAATTATCATTAGAAATTAAAGGCTATAAAAGATTTTGATAATGTAACATACAAATGATGCGACAATCACAGCAGAAAATGTTAAAGAGTTATAGAGCTACAGCCTGAGCTCGACAACGACACGACAAACTTTGCTACAATGCTAGAATAAATCAGATACCCGGCAGCAAGAACTAGGTACATATGCACTGAGTTGTTACAGTGGCAGCAACCTGCAAGATAATAATACACCATATCCATATTGCGTTTGTTGCATTGGCATTCCTTAGACGGCATAGTATAACGAAGCATGACATATACATAGGTACAGTAGGTACGACAAGGAGCGTCAACAACGTGAGCTACCGAGGAACGTGATGGCCTATTGCCACATTGAGGAATGATAAATGGCTACTCATATAGCTGCAGCCATAGCCATATACACAGTCCGACTGAATGCAAGTAATAGTCCCGCTCCGTGTAGGGCTACACCAAGTAATTTGATGCCATGCCGCATGCAGTCCGTTTCATTATTATCCAAGCTCGCCATCATTTATTTGGTGTGCTTATTTGCCATAAGTTTTGAAATTGAAGAGAAAAACTGCAGGCACGTACTCGGCACGAGTACGAGATGTGACCCTCTCCTCTCTCCACTCCACTCAACTCTTGCGACCAGACCCTACCAGACCAGACCATTTTCATCTCGTCCTCCGTCATCCAATGTCTAATTGTGGGCTATTTATAAATCCTCATAGTCGTTTCCAAATTACGTGCATTTTATTCCTCAAAAACTTCCCTCCTCGTCAAACTTTGAATAATGATCGTTGCCCTCATCTCGTCTCTTCTCAACTCTCAGTCGGCCCAACCCATCCCATCGTGATCGTGATCGTGATCGTATTCCTTGCGTCGAGTGCCAACTGCCAATGAAACGATGATGACATGGGACGAGATGAAATGCATACCATGTTATCTATCCGATTCATCCGTTTGTATTAGAATTTCCTTCCGCGTACAGCTTCATGAAAAAGGTTGGATTTGAATCGAACGAGAGAGAGAAAGAGAGAAAACGACTGATTGATCTGTCGGTCGGTTGAAACTTTATGGACCAGTCACATGAGTGAGGAGTAACCCTTAAAGAGACTGTTTTCCTACCAGCAGCATAACACATATGAGCCATACTGTGTATACCAGGGATGTTTGTCATTTATAATTCGAGCTAATGCACGGTCGTGGAAAGCTAATATGTATAGTGTATAGGGCTGGAGAAACAGGGAAGACGTTTTCCTAAAATCCCCCCCCAATAAGTCACGTTCTCCGGGTAGTTGAGTTCCAACGATGTTTCAGAATGATATACGAACACATTGGAGGTTCAGAGGTCTAGTTTGAATTATGCTATGCTGTGCCCTGCCGTGCTATGGATATAGATATAGATGTCGAAGGAATGCCGAGAGTTTGCAAATATACATGGAGACCGTGTGATGTTATGAGATGCGATATAAGCCAGACACAATCTACACGTAAATATGGCACTAGACGTACGCGTGCATTGGAAACCATTACCATAATATTTTGTTTACTAATACGTATATTTGATAGACCCAAAATGCGGGCATCTTGTGTATACACGTTATAGATAAATTTAAGTGAGATTGAAACGGCTGAAGGAAGGAAAGCGGGTGAATTTCAGATTGAATGCGAATGCGAAACAAGAGTCACGTAGGAATCGCATCAATTTGCCTAAACATTTCCCCGGACTATGAAAGCCTTGCAAAAACTTCGTGCGTCGCTATGTATACTTATATCTTAGTCGTTGTCGTTGCCGTTGTCGTTGCCGTTGTCGTTCCTCAAGAAAATGCCTTTAATGCCTTCAACATAAAGTTAGATTTTTTCAAGTGCCGTCGAATCATAATGTGATGCGATCATAAATTTTTTCCTCGTTCTACTAAACCACCCAAACTTACGAAATCGTTCCAATTAGTTCTCCACGGTTTCTTGATTTTTAACCGCGAATGCCATGCAAATTCTGACTTGGGATGGAAAATAATCCATTTTTCACATTCTCGTTATGCGCTAAAAGCCAGGCCAGATTTTATACTTTCCGTTTGATTGACTGCCTTATCGGAACATCCATTCGGTGTAGGAAGTGTACTTAAGTATCTAGATACGCACAGCAGGTACCTACCCGAGTCCATACATCATTTATGCCTCACATATTATCCCTCCTAATACTTTGGATTACACTGGGCTTTTTTCATTTCTACAATTTTCCAATTAATTTCATTTTCCTGCACTTGGTGCTATTGCTATACTAGACGTGGGGCAAGAAATAGGCAATTTGGCAGTAAACAAAAAGAGGGTGCCATGTTATCTTGTCAAATTCGGTTTGATTCCGAATGATTTAACGAATTTTTTTACTGGTACCTATGTAATACAAAAGAACCAAAGTGCATTTGTATTAGTACATATATAGTGGGATGGAAAACGAATAGTAAAATGAAAAGCGGAACTTGCTTTTATCCCGGATGGTGAATTAATCGGTAAATGCTAACTGAACTCGACGTGCTTTATGCTCGTTTGAGTCGCTTAAAATAATAAAAATGGTTTTACGTTTCTCCTATAATCACGTAATAGTTTCTCAAGCGTTTTTTCATAGCTTATAGTGCACTCTACAACATTGCATGAGCATTGAATGCTAAGGTACATCGTAAAAACTTGACAGTCTTCCATGTATGTAAAGTGATTTTATTTATAGATGGAAGCACGTGGGAGTGTATTATATGATGTTGATCTGAAACACATTCACGTTTAGACGTATCATTTTTTACAGTGTAGATGAGTATGTATACTAAATCATGCTCGATCCATAACCAAAACCAAAGCAGGGCCAGAAATGGATTGCCGAAAAGTTAAAACGTGCCGCTATGACTCCCAATGCATTGCATTCATTGCAATGAATTCCTTTCTAATGTTATGTATTCCTGTTACCGTTGAAAAAAGCTTATCGTTAATAAATGACGATTGTTTTTCCAAACATTTCGGAAGTTGAGCATCAAATCCTAACAGAAGATGTGGCTTTGCTTTGATTTCGCTTTAACAAATTTATGAGGAACTTATATAGGTATATAGGTATCTGTGTAGAGATTGTGAGTATGTATAACCTTGTACGCTTGCTCAAAAGTAAATTAACATTTTATAGAAATTTTGAAGATAAAAAAAGTAAATTACAATGAGCTGAGTCCGTATGCTTTCCAGATGTTACTCAATTTATGACCAAGAAAAAACTGATTTAAGGGAATTTTCTCAGGACACGTCATGGATGCAGTTGTGAATTATTATTGCGAAAATAACTGCGAGCTATTTGGCACGACTAGGTTTATTGTAAGTCGTTCTGTGGAACTGTAGCTGAAAAAGGAATCATCATCCTCATCCTCCTCGTCTTCGTCAAGTCGACCAAGTCGCGGGGTACCAGAGACACAGAGAGAGTTTTTAGCACCGAGCCACGGAGCACTTGCAAATTACATATTATTACTAGGAGAGTATAGTCACACGTAGTTCTTGCCTACTTTTCTTCTACTTCCATCTTCGTGAATCATCGTGCCATGGCTCCGGCTGCTATGGGCTATGGCATCGTGTTCTACCAACATTCTATATAAGACAGGGCACACTACATACTACACTCTCTCGTTTAAAAAGTTGCCAAAGTATTATCTTTAGAACGTTACACTTACGTAACCTCAGGTTTGCTTCTTCCACTGTGCTATAAAATTATGATATGTGCAGTGCATTGTGATGCCATGTTAAATGCTACTGGCCTAGGGGTGTACGGCAGAGATATTTCTGGACAGAATTCCCTAACCATATGCATGCATTCCTTTTCCGTCGTACATAGGCACTTAGCTTCTGTTTTTTCTAACAGCTACTAATATAGTTTGGAATTTTTATTTTTATTTCTGCACATTGCGGATATGCATACGCTTGCACGATGTATCATAACTTGTGCAAAAAATAAAAAGGAAAATAAAAATATAATATCAGGCATTCTCTTCGCTTCGGTATGATATTATAATTTTTATGCGTGTACCGAAAACTAGAACGACGTAGTGTATGCACCATCATATTTCATGTGGGTACCTATGTACAGACGACATTCATTTTTTATACGTATGAATGTGCTCGACAAAGTAATTACATGTATACTGCGTATTTAGATTGCATTGTAGAAATGCCATTAGTTGGTTTTATCATTTATGAGTGTGCTATGAATGGTGCTAAAACCAACGATTACATTCTCAAAAATACAAGGGAAATGGGCAAGAGAGAAAATGGAAGGGAATGTATGGGCAGAAAGAGCTTAATAATTTTGACAGTAATGACACTTTCAGACTGATTCAGAAATCAGCTGAAAACTTGTGCACGCTATTTCACAATAACTCCCTGTACACAATCTAATTTGCACGTTTCCACCAACCGGCATTTCATTTCTCACAAATATACCGATTCTTCCTGTTTTCAACTTTTTCAAAATTATAGTATTCTTTCCCCTGACATGAATGACACACGCAAGGTCTCTCCTCCTGATCGCTGTATTACTCACCACGACTATTTCTGAACTTGAGCTCAAAACGCAGCTCACTTTTTGTACTGTGCTCTGTTTGGTATATGCATGGTAAGCCGATACAGAACCGATTCAAATTAGAAAATTACTCCAGAATTGTTGCCATTTGTTCAATGAACTATTTCAGGGCTTTCCTGTGAACCCGACGACAACAGGAATTATTGGAGTCGTGACTCCAATAGTATTGTATTCTATATATACGCAGTAGCTGCTATACAGATATAGTAGGAAGTTTATTTGATTTGTTGGCGTAGGTAGGTATAAATAACGTTGATAATAATTACTCTGCTCCTGGAGCTGGAACTTACTGACCTCGCGTCGACTCCAATTTCATCTCGTGACAATCATGTTTGTTGTCGTTTTAATTAGTATGCATGTAATACAAGAGACACGTCGTATACAATGCTAGGTACTTGACATGTGAGGTAGTTTAATGATTCGTACTTGCAATTCTCCATTCACCAAAAGCGTTTTGTCAAATCCCACAATGTGCAGAAAAAATTGCCTCTATTATACCGGATAATTATTGGCATTTTTCTTAGTCTATCACGCTACAACCATTTGCACCACATTCCTTAATAGCTCCAGTCTAGCATTGTCGATTTTGAAAATATTTCACAACGAATTTACATAGCTAAAGATATAAAACCAAGTTTCAGTGATTGCCTAAGTATCTATGATTAGTTATATATGTAATTTATTAAAACACCTTCAATCTTCTTGCATTTCCTCAGGTAACCATCTTTGTTTTATCCTAATCAAGTTTGTAAATAAATACAGATACAGATGGAAGGAACTTTGTGTGGAATGTAGTGCAAAATTTGAGGAGGCTTCTCATGGATTTCTCAACTCATCATGGGTCTGGGCAAGCCGTATTAATTATTAATGTAATCAGGAACAGTAAGAGACTACGGAGTGAATACTTCCAGTCCAGTCCCCAAAGGTTGCCATACATTTTCCCAAGTTGGAGTAAATGAGAGCTACAGAAGAGAGGAGAAGAGAAGGAAAGGATGAAAACTTGTGTGTAACTAATTGCTTATAGGTACATATATATTCATAGGCTAGGTATACATACACATAGGCTCTAATTTTCCACGAAGGCACCTATCTCTATATTTGCTTTGGTACTAATAACGTAATGAAAGTCATGGACGACTTGATTGAAATCTGAAATCCAATTGAATATGTGAAGCAGAAGCCAGAAAGCATAAGCCACAAGCTTATCTGATTATATTCTCCTGCGCATACAATACAATAGAGACGGAGTGTGGAGTGTTGAGCGGAATAAAGATGTGTATGTATACCTATACACAATGACTGGCACAATTGTGGGATACAAAGGAAAAGTGTGATACACATCTCGTCGTGAGGCTAGATTGGTTGATGCTAGATGCTGGAATCCAGTGGTTGAAAGATACGATTGAAATAAACACAAAACATTCGAAGCAATCTGTATTATCAAATCAAACTTGCACACTCTGTTAATGCCCAATAGAGATTTACTCAAACTCCAAACTTACGCTGCCTTACACACTTGTCACCTTCTATTTATTACGACGTATGAAAGTAAACATGTAAATACATACGAGCCTCCTATGCTTACGCATGTGTCTACATATGTCGTATGTAATTTCATTTGAAACTTATTATGACTTGTGTGTGTTTGTGCGGAGGGAGTTCAAATACATAAGCAGGTCTCGTACTCGTTTTGAGTACCAAGGTACTCTGGGACTTGATGCCTCCGCATATACTTACTTGTTACTTCTGCACAGATGAAGTTGTTGAGATGATGACAGTAAACATGATCGCAAATTAATTCAGCTCAGTTGGCGTAGGCAAAGAAAATGACAACAAGACAACATGCATTATCTAGTACATCCGAATTTCACCCAGGGGAATAAGCAATTTCGCATTTTTACATGGCCATCGCGCAGTTTTCCAGCGGCATAAAATTACACTTTGCTCCACTAATACATATAAAGGTACACTTTAAAAATTGGTGAATTTAAAACGCATACACGTATTTACTATAACCATCAACTCATGACTGCGCCTCAAGTTCACCTAAAAAGCATCCAAAAATCTGAATGCACCTAAAACGAGAAGAAATAGCTCATCAGAAAAACGTATAAAGTAAAATAAAAAGTGGAATATTTCCAAAAGTGCAACAAATAAAACAACTGGAGTTTTTTAAAAGCGCAAAATAAAAAAAGTCGAACTTTTTCAAAAACTGTATCTTGCAGTTCAAGATTCGTTTTTAATGCGCTTGGAACGCAAGTAAGATGCATTGTTATATTAAATTATGCAATGTGAGTAAATTTGTGGCATTCTAGATGCATTTTTTCCTGTGTTAAGAATCGTAAGTTTTTGCTGTGTATGCATATTGGAACTATTTCCAAGTTACTTCTACTAACGACAAAACTTTAGTACAAACATATAACACATTATATACTAGAACGGACAGCAATTCCATTTTGTAATAAATACCCATTGACATTCCATGTCCAGAGTTCTTCGAATGCTGGCATTATATTATGTATGTCTTATGTCCACATGAGTGATTGTACACAGATCGCTCCCGAAAGCTCAAAGCGCATTCCTCCATTGCTTTCCTCGTCAGTTCATAAATTCTGTTATATTTCTTGTTTTCGAATACCAATATCAATATCAATATAGTATTATGGTTTTATTTGTCAGTAGCAAATAATCTATTGTATTTCATCACATTGTACTTTATTGTCTTGTGGAGGATAGCGGGGAGGGAGGGAGGAAGGAAGGTTGAATGCATAGTTATATGTTCACAGGTCTGTAACTACATGTAGGCATATTTGAAATGCACTTACCTTCAGAAATGAGGATGATTAAGAACGATTGCAAAGAGTAATGATGGTGTGGTGTAAGTTTTGTAAGGGTGCAGGAAACTAGTATAGTGGATCTATTGTTCAATCTTGTTTGAATAAGGTCAAAATGTGTATTGAGACTACCTTGCTGTACATTGTAGATAATGCAATTCTTTGTCTCCTTAATTAGCATTTGAAAACATATTATAATCATCATCAGGGGCACTGGTATGGTCGAGGAAACATCCTTGTTTTTATTTTGCTCAATGAATCAGTGGGAATGGATAAGTAACGCATTTGCAAGATAGGACAGGACAGGACGGGCAAGAGATAATTAATTACACAGGTACTACTACTGAAGAGGGAATATCATCCATTTGCAACTTTCACCCTGGGCAATAATAGTACATGCCAGTACCAGTCCCAGTACCAGTCACACGACTTTTAGTTCTGAAACAAAGCAGGTTTGGAATATTCGCAGTCACACTGATTTTTTTTCTTCCTACTTTTGCTTTTAACGAAAAATGCATAGCCTGCATTTATACCATTGGCTCTTCTTTTATGTAGGACATGCAAATAAAATAAATTCATATTTTTCATGCACTTCTGAGAAGATAAAATCCAAGTCGTGCCATGATGTTCCCGTATTGAATACAAATGTCATTTTCAATAAGCTGGGACTGAAGTTGAAGATGAAACAGAAATGAGGAGAAACGAGAAGCAAATTAAAATATTGGCTCATAATAGACTTTCCCGAGAAGTGAACTATGTACATAAGTAAATCATATCTGTATGTTGATGTCTTCGAAAATCGGTTGCATAGAAACTACACAGTTTGCTTTGCAGAGTAAGAAAATTATGCCATGTAGACAATAGGAATTGGTATCTAAGGAGGAAGAGACGGATAGAAAATTGTAAAAATTGAATTAGATCGTGGCTTGACATTAGTGAAGATTGTATTGTGTGTGTACGCCAGAAATGACGGGAGAAAAAAAAATCTCCAGAGAGATGGGAGATTCGATCAGATTCCACGTTGATACCCTTAAGCCATGATTTTGATTTATTCCTTTCATTTCCTGGATTTATTCTTTCTCCATGAGACTTCATTGAAAGACATGAATCAAACCAAATGCACCACCATGTCATAGTGTAGCATACCATAATATTCCATTTCAGTCTACCTTGTACTACATGCTACCTATGTATAGTCACCTGGAGCTGGAACAAGTCGAGTATGTACCTTATGGTTCAACACTCATACAGAGTATTGCTGGAGGACAAGAAATAAATGTCATAACTGTAGGATTCTCCAGTGGGAAAGATTCTATCTGTACATAAGTCATCCATAGTTTCTATTCTATTGAATACAATATCGGAAAGGAGGCTTTCAGGAGTAGTCGTACAAGTAGGCTTTGCTTTCATTCCTTCTTCCTTCCTGACGGTCTAGGACCCATTCATTTTCTTAACGACTTGTCCAAGGTATTTTATTGGGAAAAATATTCGATATGAAATTAATTAATTATGATCGCAATCATACTCACATTTCTACCATTGCTATTTCATCCCACTTTTTTTCTGGGACACCATTAGTGGGTAGGTTGTGGTTGTGGTTGCAACTTGGGCTGTAACTACACACATTTCATTATCGGTACATGAAAGATAGCAATAAAATACGGCTCCCTTTTTTACCGTGTTGCGTTATGGATTTGTTCTGGAATCGAAATTGCTATTCCAATTCCGATTCGAGTCGATAGAATCCATGATTAATTCATAGATGGTGAGTGGTGGGACAGTGGACACGAAGAAATATATAGTAAGTGACACTAAGCCGGTAAATGCAAAGGGTAGCTGTCAGGAATTCTCGTCACCTCTTTGTGAATACGGTGAGAATTTGGTGATACGGTGATACATACTTTAGGTTGTACCGGATAATACAAATATGTATCCCTCTCATTCTTTCTCTTTCTTTCTATATGTAATTTTTTTCTGACACTCTGCTCGCTTTTCATGCGACAGTGGTGGAGCGGAAGAAACCGCGGGAGGTGAGAAAGTTGCTACATCTTTCCTCCGTTTGGTATGCTTAAGTATTTGAAGCACGTGGAGAAAATAAGATCTTGAGGAGAAACAAACATGTTAGTTTTGTTCCCGAGCAGCTCCATAAGGAAGTCTAGTGTCAATCCATAGGATTTTGTCAAAGTTTTGTAGACTAAGCTCCGTGAGACCGTCGGCATTTGTGATTGACTCAGGCTTATCTGCATTGATTTTCCACCCAGTGACGACAACTCAGTTCCAGTTCCACTTCCACTTCCACCTCTACGATAAGCAGGCACAATATTCTACACCAGTTTCAGTTCCAGCTCCAGATCCAACTCCAGATCCATCTCCGATTCCTACACATGTACCCATAAGCCTGGTTTGTCTGCAACTTCCATTATTTTCTCGGGTGTTTCTCATCTTTATTATTTCTGATCGGTTGATTTCCGCGTTATTAGTGGAAGATTGCATTGCAATACATTCGGTTGCCTATATACACTGAAAAAAATAAAGAATGCTAAACCAGGAATAAAAACTCCAAAAACCTGCTCGTATGCAGTATATTTCTGAACGCAATTAGCTGCGACGATGCACCAGTTTCTACAGTGTACATCTTTCAATAAATTTTCTCGTTTGGAAAATTTTAATTGGCAATTAATTCAATTTGAATGAAACGCATTGTCTTCATCTAAATGCATTAGTTGAGATTACAGTTTCGAAAATTGCGAGGAAGAACTCCATTTTGTTTGATCGCAGAAATGAAAAAATGTGACCAAAACTGGAAGGATGGTGATTGTTATTGGGGATTGATTTATTTAGACTGTAAAAAATGCAAACCAAAGTATACATTGAAAATCAACAGAGGTCATCATAGAAATAGGAAGGATAGGGGAAAGAAGAAAGTGGAAAAGAAATGTACCTGCTTTTCTTTGCCTCGTCTTGAGTAACTTTGGAAA
>JAAXYX010002791.1:0-16267 GCA_036851915.1 Ptenothrix huangshanensis | reverse complement strand
TGATTCTCTTCATTTTCTCACACACAGCCTGTACATTGTGATTAGGGACAGTTTCACAATTTACCGTACATTTAACAACTACGAGTAAGACATAGACGATCTGACATTGTCTTTTGATATTAGAATTAATATTATTTATCTTATTAATTATAATAAAGGCGCATGATTCTGTTTTATATCTGCATCATTTTATTGATTTTATATTTACCTACCCAACTACCAATATATATACGTAAATATTTGTATACGACAAGAGATCGAATTGAGAATTCAAATAGACTTCAGCCAATTTTAATTCGTATCCAAATTTACGAGACAACGAACTCCACCCAAACATAAACAAAATCCCACAGGTGCGTTTTCAATCGTTATGATGTACTTCAAAATGCATAGTAGGTATTTATTTTTACGGATATGAATAAACTCAGGTACCGAAGTTATGTATATTGGTATGCGTAAACTATAATACTATATATATATATATGTATGTATGCCTAGTTCAATTAGTGTACAGTCGGCGATAATTTCTACAGCTGCAAAGTCAATCGAATTAGCACCACAACAAAAACCAGTGTCTAATTTACAATTATTGCAGGCAATCTAATCGATTTAATTCTATTTAAAGCTATACAAGAATAAAATAAGCCCATCGTTTTTTTTAAATAAACCTAGTTTCAAAATCACCGGCATCGATTTAAAAAAAACCTAAGGTGGAAAACTGGACACCGGATTAGGTAGGTAATAGAACGATGCGATTTTAATCGTAGAAAACCTTACAGCACACGAATACAGAGTTTAGACGTAAGATATTCAACCATTTATGTAAGAGCAGGCAATAGTACACGTGGCTACACTGTAAAAACTGGCACATCTAAAACGTCAAAGACCTACACGTAGTAAGAGTACTTACATATGAACGCAGTTACTGCACCTAAAACGCATCGAAATTGCATCTCAGTCCAAGATGCATCTTTCCTGCGTTCATAAATATACAAAGTACGAGCGGCTTTTTGACGATTTAAATGCACTTTTCCTGTTTTAATAGTCGTTCGTTTTACAGTGTAGTTTGTGCAATATTTGATGCATCAGTTGATTTCCTCTGCCTATCCAATTAAAACTTGAGTAGCACATGATGTGGAGGATCATAAAAATACATACCAAAACCAATACTTGAACCAGAATTATTTAATCCACGAATCGCTACTAGTAAATGGCAGCTTAAAACAATAATTACCATCATCATACAGCCAAACACAAATACTCATAATTTCAAACTTACGCCACGGCTGTTAATTTCTGACACCGTCCCAACATCTTGAAAGATTGTGGTTGATTTATTGCCAGCAATTTATTATGATTTCAACTTGATTAACACTGTCACTCTAACTCCTTAAATCGACAATAATTACAGCAATGTTTACCAGATCCAAGTTCAAATTTAATTTCTCTGGGTCTTTAACAAACCGCAAAAAATCAATGATTATCAAATAGTGACCAAGACCAACACCAACGACCACACTTCCAATTCAGTCCAGTCACAGTGCTCCCCAATCAGACACTATTCACACTTAATTTGGCAGGTACTTTTATTCTTATATTTAATTGAATTGGTATTTGTGGTTACTGTTACTATTATCACAATCACAATCACTTGAATTTTAATGAAACAATTGTAGTGGAAAGTGCGTAAGTTGACTCTGACTTTGACTCGGTACTTGACTCAACTGTCTGGATTTGATAATTTAGTATCAATAAGTAATTAAATTGAAGATATGAAGATTTCACAGCTTCGCTTTAACTTTAACATTGACAAGCACAAATACCACAAACAATTCCAGAGGCAGGTTCATCAAACAAATGTGTACTACAGACACCTACGCAGATATGAAACGAGACACTACAACGAATTAAAAGATGTAGAACCTCACATAAATTACTTTGATGTCGGTATGTGTACCGTATCAAATAGCAGGGCACGTTTCAAAAATCACAGAAAGAAATAAATGTAAAGGCCGTTTGTTTGTTGCACTTAATCTCCTTCAACTGCATTAAACCGGGGGAAACCAGAGCCAGAAAGGAAAAAGTACAAGTACTAATCAGAATCGGTCGAACGAGCAACTAATAACTAACAAAATGAGACAACTTTAATACTAGTAACACCAAACTGCATTGCTTAACACTGACAGTAATTATTTAATTACCTACCTACCTACTTTAATTTCATATCCCTAATTGATTTTGACTTGGTGAGTGAGTCTAGCTACTAGCTACAGATATACTACCCAAAGCCAGCGTGGATCTGGTATCCGTACAGGAACATGCAGTTTCGTTTCCAAATATGTAATAACTGCAACGACAACGACGACTACGGCAGGACCAACACCCACTGAAAGTGTGGACAGCAGAGATGGAGATAATCACTGAATGAACACGAGCACGAAACCAGCTTGATTTTTCTACACATGCATCTAATTATGTATAATCACTTTTTACATGCCCAGTAATTTAGCTCAAAGAGCTTAGGCAGACAAATAAAAATCAAATAGAAATCCACATCCAAATATTATCAAGGTCGGCCTTGATTTCCGCTTATATTCGTATTTAAATTGTCAAGTCCAGCTTATGATTCTTCATTAAAAGAGCATGGGAAATACAAGCAACTCAAAGTGTGATATGAAACGTGCATAATGAAGGTCTGCACATATGGACACATTCTAGTCTAGACTGCCTGGAATAATCTACACCGACTAGTCAAAAGACCATCAAAATTCCTACATATCAGCATCAGCAGTATGAACAATAAAATCTCACAAAATCCTTTTAGCTAAACAAAGATACCTACCTAGGCAGGTATATGTACACCGCAAAAACTGATCATCTTGTTTTAATACTGTAGATATCATTTACTCATGTAAGAAGCAAAAACTTGAAAGGTGGTAATAGATCAGGTAAGATTCAAATGATCAAAATACGACGAATAGATTTGACGATTTATAAGAGCAAGCTACGAGCCCAATTGCAATTTTTTATTGCACGTTCAACTTTGAAGCGATAATCGTAAGTGTCAATTACCGCCAACAAAAAATAGGAATCATTAGAAGCGAAATTAAGGAAGACAGAGTGCGAGAACGAGAACCAGGGCCAGGAAAAGAGAAGAGAAACGATCGACATCGAGTATCGAGCCAACCACAATAAAACATTTTTATGATTTCTTAGGGCTACATAACATTTATGGAGAAGAATAAGAGAAATGATAAAAGGAACATGAGACGAAGGAGGACTAGAAAAGATGACGATAGTGATGACGATGACGCAATAAAAATGGTTTACATAATCTGAATCTGAAACTACTGACTGACTGACTACCAACTCTGACTCTGACTAACGTATGTAAGTGAATAGTATAATCTGAATTGTGAATAGCTGAGTGACTGAAAGTCATAAAAAGTATTGCAAAGCGAAGCCAGGCAAGGCATTGGCAATAGAATGTAATGTGCTATCGTGTCCTGTTATGTAGTATGTAATATAGTTCTATGTAATGTAATCCTGGCACGAACTTGACGTGGATTATTATTACTAGGCATCTCTTCTTAAATAAAAGGAAGCTGGTTGCTAACAGTCAAGTCAGGAGAATTTCTAGCTGCATACGCAAACATAATACACCCTGTTAATACAAACACTCTAAGGTACACAATAATTAGATCACGATCACACCACACCAAAACAAAGCTCTCAACACCAACAGATAAAGATGTGAAGAAGAGTCAAGCCTAGCGCATGTAGGTACATAAGTATTCAACTTATAAATAGCTTAGAATAATAATGTAGGTAGGTTCTCTTATTTCAGAACCACTTCCTTTAGAAAATCATAACATGAGAAAGAGAGAGGGGCATGGACATAGGATTCATCTGGTAACCAAATCTTAATGAATCTTAATGGTAATGCTACCAATTTAATCTGAATTGTATCTTATTTCGGATTTCTTCAAGAAACTGTCAACTTTTCCATGTACCCACTTAGTTACAATTTATTATTTATTACCGAGAATGTAATTATTAAAAAAATGTGTTGCAATGAAAAACAAATGTATTATATTACTGAAACAATAACTTTTTGATAGGCTGGAGCTTAGAAGTGTAATTTTATCGACTCCAGTTAAAGTTCGTCGACTCTGCTTACGATTAGAGTAGGTACCACTTCAATACTACAAAGTGTATGAGTGTATAAAAAAAAAGTTCTGAATATTTCATCACCCCTATTTAAAGCTTAAGGATAAAATCAAATCATTTTAAATCTTTTTTGCTTAGTTTGATAACAAAACACGTTTTTAATCCATGTTGTAAACAATCTAGGTAAAGAGAACGCGGTAAGAAAATTAACTCCCAAGCAAAAGCTACAATTCAGGCGAACTTTTGACATTTGGGCTAAACTTCTGTATATATAGTTAGGTACATGAAATAATTTTTCGCATTTTGAAAAAAGGATATTTAGACACTACGAGTGAACTATGTATATATATAGACAGTGGTATTGTGGTACACTATGATTTGATTTTCAATTGAGCGAAATAATGAACTAATTGAAATAATTAGTACAATCACGCTTGAAGGGGCTACATACCATTAGTGATGTAATTATATACAACTTTTAGTAAGTAAAGTCATTTTACCAAAATAGAATTTTATGGCAATAGCACAAACACTGAATAAAATAAACAATCAGCCCAGTAATATGTATATATACCTAATGTAATTTGTAATTATACTTATTCAACCTCAAGATCTTATTCTCAGTTTAGAGGAAAATTAACGAAATCATTCAAGCCATGAATGTTAAGTGTAAACAATTTGGATCTGTGGCTGTTGCAAACAATGCTATCAAGCATTTTAAAACATAAAAGTAAATATATATACCTACCTAATAATAATTTGTAAGTTGAGTATACATCAATCATGCATTTTGGGAACAAAATGAAAGCTAAAAAGTATGCTAGGAATAAATTAAACTTTTAGATTCAAAATTAAATGCCAAATATTCATTACCCCAGATAGAGAACTAACTATTAAGCCAAGTAAGTTCGTCTTATTATTCTTATATATATATACCTAGGTTCTTCTTATATATAGGTATACCTACGTAGGTAATAAGGAATTTTAAGTATAAGAAAGTGCTGAGATAGGTTCCTGCCTATGTAACTAATTTACTTTGATAATCCTGCGGACAATTATTTATACAGTTCAACGTCATCAAAATAGAATTCCCTAAGCTTCTCTATGCTGTGCTTCCTTGCTTATTATTAGCGATAGTTAGCACAAAAACAAGAACCAACAAAGCAAACTTTCTGGACAAAACTGGACTTGCCACATGGCGTTTTGTAGCTCATATGAAGCTATAAAATTAATATAGCTTATAAAAACACTTGATATGGTACGTAAGATAGTGAGAGCAAGTTTCGTTTATCACATTCCTTTCTGTAAACTTTCAAAAACTTCTAACGATACTTGGTGAATGGTCTAAATACTTCGAAAAGTTTTGTGCTATCAATGTTTACTTTTCCCTTATTATGAAATCAGCCTTGTTCGGGCATCAAAATTCTGACAAAAATTACAAAATCGGGAAAACATAACTAGAATGCTTGAGAGAATGTTCATGTTGTTTCGAAAGTACTTATTTAGGATTGTCATCACATGATCTACGCTTCTTTTGATAACAGAAAAATGTTTTATCCACGATTAGGTGTTTTGGAATAATTACGGATAGATATACTGGAAATTAGAAATGAGAATCACATAGCGCTTCCATCTTCCCGTAATTCTTTAGTAGCTCAACGTCAACTTCGTTCTAGTAATAAAATATTCACTGCAGTCATTTCAAGCACCGACATGAACATAGGTACTTAATTCTGAGTAAGCTTTAGAGTAGTAAAGTAAATAAAGCGGATAAAATGGATTCGATTTTTATGACTATGAACTACGACATAACATTAAACGCGTCAACCAAAAACGTCAGTAATAGCTTGTAGGTGGGAATTCTGGTGAATTTACAGAGCGAGCTACCCACCTACATGCAACAACCAAACCACAAAGGAAACCTACAACACAGGTTACGTACATAATACTTAAATAGGTAGCTCAACATAATTGTTTAATTTTTAAATACACAATCTACAGCCAAAATGTTTTACGTGATTAGCTACAACTATTAGGAACACGCATTTGAAAATGCTTTCTGAAACTGAATAAAAGTGCAACTCCAATACAACGAAAAACAAAATGAACTAATTCTGGATTACCAAGCAAGTGTACTTTAATCAGACCACACCACAACCACCTTACACAAATGTCAACCTTACGATAACTCCTTCAACTTGAACTAGAAATTTTTAATTAAGAATATTGGCTTTAAATGAAACCTCTTAGTTGTTTGTCACCCAAAATACCTGCATCTGCTAAAAGCAGAAGGCCGTACAGATATCTATTTGGAATTTAAATCTGGATTTTCTACTGTTCCACTTTCAACCCAAAATAATGGCCTTTGCTTTTTTCTCTCAATCCAACTTATAAATACTAGACTTATTATATACACGAAAATATCTAAACCACTAATGAACCTGGAACTGAAATTGGAACCGAAGTTGGATCTGGATTTGGACCTGAAGCTGGAATTTACTGTAAATAAAATTATTTCACTGGGAAGCAACTTTTTTGCTCTGCAAACACCAACCCATTGAACTACTGAAACCGACACTGATACTGACGGTAGGTAACTGAACTGCGAATGGCAAATATTGGCAAACTGAATTGTGTATAGATCTGCAATACTGTGCAGTATACTGCAAAGCTAAACTGTATGGTAGGTAGTACACCAGTACGAAAATCCATTTCCATGTGGATGGCTGAATGTAGAGCCCATTCACATTCATGTTCACCGTCAACGCTTTACATTTCCTTAGCCTTTGCCTTTGCAGATTTCTCGGGATCGAGTGCTTGAGAAATGACCTAGTTTTAACCTCGTCGATTTTCGCAAGTTCCCGAACCAGAGACGAAGACAAAACTACCCGGTGCACCGACGCACATTCGATGTGTGGAATCTCGGCACATGTTTGGCTCGTTTGAGTCGACTACCCGGGAACTGAGGAACCGGATCGGGAGCGGAAGAGGAGAGGGAACACCATAAGGCAAACAGAAATAGATACTTGTTTACCGATTCTGCCAGATGACAGATTTCTATATACATGTACCTACATTGGACAATGTAAAATAGTTGAATCGCAGTGAGTAGTGACGGAATGAATGGAATGGATTATTGTCTTCTGTAGAACTTTGCGTCTAAAATTTGGCTAAATAAAACCAATACTAATAATTATGATTATTATGATTTGATTATGACAACGAAAACTTAAAAATTGCAAGCCTGTCATGTAAATTAAATCACATACTACACTTTTTAGTACGTTATTACGAACGAAGGTTAAATGACAACTACAGCTTTTATTTTAACTTTTGTACGTGTGTACCTAGGTTATATGTTAATTTAGCTACCGCTCGTGTGAAGCTTTTGCGATTGGTATCAATGCACAGTATTAATTATGCATTCAGCATCAGCACATGATGAAACAAAGCGTAAGCTGCGTTGCTATTGTTGTACGTGCTTCATAATTAAAGTTTGTAAAAGTTAAAGGTTAATTCATTTTGCATGCAATCACAGGCACAGCGGCTTAAGCTTTAAATTTTACGTCCTTGTCTCCTTCAATGGTATTTTTAATGAATTTTTTATCCTGATCTTTTCGAACTTAATAATACCAGGAATTTTAATTCCAATTTCAAGCATTGGAGAATGCGGTATTGTGATATTTAGTAGCAAATTTAGACACTTATAGTACTGTAGTACACACGATCATCGAACACGAACCAAGGTTCATGACACTAGCGTTGAAATGCGACCATAAATAAATTAGTATGAGATCAACAGTGGAGCTTATGCCGAAATCGAAACTTGAAAGTAACAAGGAAAAGTATAAGATGCATATCTAAAACTTACAAGAAATTCATCGTTGCTACCGGCTCAACCTGGTCCTTTTTTGAACAAAGCCCATTGAAAATAGTAATGATCATAAGCAAGAGGGTTATGCCTGCCCAAGCCCAAAGGATGACAAAGTGGAGAGGAAAGATTGTTGAATCATTCTGGTTCTGGCTTGGATTAAAATAGCTGATCTCCTTTACACTGTTATCCAGCAGGGATAACGGAGCCATAATTGGAAGTTAAATTAACTATTGATCCCTTTAGTGTTAATTTCTAGATACTAAAACAGTTTTTCAGTCAGTTCAATTTATTCTCACTACGGAATTCTGACTTATGATACGCCTGACTGGTGATTGTGAACGATATCAGTACATCGGCGTGTTCTATTTGTATTGTTCGTGATTTTGGGACTTCGGGATCTGTGAGTTTCGAAAACAGAGTGACTAGAGACAGATAGACAGCTGGCAGCAAGTCAAGAAGTCAAAATATCGAACGAACCCATAACCCAAAACTTTTCAAGGAAAATATAGCAATCTAGCTTCTGTCATTTTATTTTATCCCTATCCCTATCGCTATTTTTTGTGACCTGGCGGCGACAGTGACAGTTATATGGTTCTTGTGTCCTTTGATTAGCTTCATTTTGATTGTTTTATTTTCACTGCTTCCGATTTATTTGGAATAAATTTGCCACAAGAAACATGGAAATACTTCTTTGGTTTTACTCTTTGTTCTATAGTATAAATTTTGCATGTAACGTTGACAACGTGCAAGCTAATTTGACACTACATAATTATATGGAAGATTATTTAAGAATATTATAATATGACACATGACATATACTTCCTGATTTTTCGTTTTTCATTTCCTGATATTTCATGTTTTTCCAAAATCCAAAAAAATGCCTTCAAAAGTTATTCAACAACGCAGAAATCAAGCTCACAAAATACTAGAGCAAAAAAGTAAAGTGTAATGCGCTAAGGTCATCATGTTTTGGAATTATTGGAAAAATAAAAAGTGTTGAAGAGATTCATTTGTGATTCTCCTTATTTTTGTGAAACTAGGAGGATATGTGCTCATTGTAAAAGAAATCGCACCATATTTTGCAGCTTTTGCTTTCCTGAAATTTCCTGTTTCCCGAGTTTCAGAAAGTTTTCTGTAATTATTTCTTGATTTTTCCGGTTTTTTACCACTGCCACTATCGGATCTAATTAGTACTTAAAATTGAAACTTAATAAAAACCAGAAGGTTCCCAGTCTCAACTTTTCATATGTAAGTAGTTCTAGTGTACACTAGAAATAGCAATAGTTTGTGACATTTTACCATCAACTCCTCAACTGCCATTCTACGCTATTTATGTAATCAATAGCTGATAAAATTGCCATCCGATTATCATTGCTTAACAAGAATTTAGGTATACACGCCTCTGTATTTAAGGAGATAAATGTCATAAAATGAATCCATTATTCATATATCATGGATGGAAGAACTTCATATACCAGACATATGTCAATTGTTGAGTGTTGTGAAGCGAGGTTAAGCGACGTATATGTCCAATAACTTTTTTAACTTTGAATGCAGTAAACAGTTAAAAACTTACTAGTAAAATTCCTGCTGCCTTGATAGTCGATCGAGATCTCGATGATTTATCACAGTAATTACTTGATCACGTCTACTAATGATGTCCAATACTTCCGGTCGCAGTATAAATGTTAATATAATCATTAGAAATATTTGTACTGTAAACAACCATGTCCAAAACCAAAAGGAAGACTTGTGGAGAACACTATCGGTGTGCCCGCGGTCACGGTCATTATGGCCATAGGATTGCTTGTGCTCTTTACTTGAACTTTTACGCCTTTTAGCAGTAACGGTATTACTTTTATTGAGCATGTCACCACGGTCGTCAAATTCCGAGTCTGTGACTACTGACTTTCTTTTTCCAGCCATGACTAATAAATATTATAAATTATAAATCGACTACGGCCAAAAATAAGCTCCAGTCTTTAAACATTCAATTTCAATAGTAGTAGAAAATGCAGTTATTAACCATTTTAAAAGTCAAAAGTGTACAATGTAATTAAATATTTTTTTTTACTCTGAACTTTAAAGATGACAGTCTTTGGTTACGACTTACGACGGGTAGTTCAGGCTGATGGTACATTTAAAACAACTAAAAGAGAAAATATTTGACAGACGTCCAGATGCAAGACAAGATGTCAGATAAGAGCGGCCGTCAATAATGTTTTATGTGTTAGTAGACAATCGTCATCAACAATCAACAATTGACTAGTATAATTAACAATTAACATCCGGCCGTCAGGAAACAACCAGTAGAAATGTTTAAAGTCATCGCTGAACTGAAACAACTAAAACGAATATCACATTGAGCAAAAACAGCAGAAGTTGTACGATTGTAAACAATATCAATGCTAACAGTCTAACACTTTATTCCACTAGAAATGAGAAACGGACTAATTAAGCTTCTATAAATTGAAGCTGTCATTAACTATCTGATTATCAAAAACGTGTAATTAATATATAAAATCAATAAAAAATTATGGTTAGATACAACAGGTATTCGACTTGGTTTTGTCTCGTCTCGAGTACTCTCGAGTCTCGAGGTCTTGACAATATTTAAGCCGGCAGCAACCTTTCAAAATCCGTGGCATTGTGGACACAGTGGGACAGAGATCATTAGATAGCGCTCGTGTCATGGTACGTTCATACGCGACAAAGTTAACTAATTGTATTCTTGATCTTGAACCTTGTATGGTGGAGCAGAACTTCTTCGTTAATTAAAAACTTTACTAGTATAAACCTATTGTTAATTCAAATAGCAGGGAAGAAGGTTTTCCGGTGGAATTATTTTAGCTCCCATATGTCACTGCATAGGTTAGTATCTGTCATTGTCAGTTGTTTTGTTATAGGTATGGACTGATAAAGGGATAAGCATTTAAATAATTATCTAAATAATAATAATAGGAATTGAAATCATAATCACATTTTCATACTTGACACTTTTCATTCCTTAAATCCATTATCGTTTGATTGTAAATGTTTTATATCTAGAACATCATAATGTCCTCAAGGTTTATAAATGTCGCACCTACACCGTTTACCTATTTATGTAATGTACATTTAATTTTTATTTGACGAAAGCCAACAGCTCACTAATTTCGTGTATGTATCTTCGTTGTGTGCTTTTTCTTAATTTACTATTATGCGTAAGAATTCAAAACCAAATTAATTATAATTAATTAAATAATAGCTATACAATGTACATGAATTATGTGGCTTTATTGTTATTAATTCTCCTTGTATGTACATTGTATATATACCTGCATTATTGAAGTTAGCGCGACCATATCATTTAAAGTTTTCTAAACCAGTGAATCATAGCAGGAACACACTAACGTTTCAAAAGTCAACATTATCATCAGTTACACATTTTGAGAACAGAACTCAAATGCGCCAATGATTTAGCTCTCAAAAACACAAAGAGAATTCTTTAAAAATAAGCCATCGAGATGAGTATGGCTGAGTATACTATAGAAACTGATGCATTAAAACTGTCAAATAGCGAATCCTGATTTACTCAGATAGGATGCATTACTCTTATCTTAACTAATTCCACCGAAGAATGTCCAAAGCTCGCTTTTGATGCGTTTTAGATGTCATTTTTTTTATTGTTTTAAGATAACTCCGTTTTTAATGTAATAGTGAATACGAGAAGTTTTTGAATACCTGTAGTATTCGTAAGAATGATCGTCGTAGTCGTCGTCTCTGACTTCAACTTGCACAGATACCGCCACCGAATTTCCCATTGACACCCGAACCAAGACCCTTGAAGATTTTCTTCCCCCCGTCGACGTCCCAAGTCAAGTCCACAAGTCTCGCAATTTTCAAAATCAACGCGCAATGACGGTTCCGGGATTCACAATTTCAGCCACGCTTACAAGTTCTATTTGGAATCAAAAAACAAAATTGAATTATTTTTGAAATTTTAACTTGCAGTAACCAAATCCCTTTCTCCAAAATATATGGAATCACGAAACTGTACACAGTCAGGAATTCAATAACGCACAATGAAAGAATTTTAAGACTGTTCTGCTTTTTAGATTAATATTTTTCGAACGAATTTTAACTCTGTAACTTTGCACTTCAGACTTCACAATTCCAAATCGATAAATTCTAATTTGATCAATAAGAATTACGTGGACTAGTATGAAGGGGTTGTATTTTCAGATTTAATACATCGAAACATGTGAAGCAACAAGCTTAGTACTAATTGCAACGTCGTCACGTCAGTTAACTTTCAGTTTCAATCTTTCTTACAGCATTCGAGCCACAGATAAACTTGTGTATTAAGTAATGACTATTAAGTCTTATACATATGTAGAAAGGATTCTGATTCTGACCTGGTCTTATTACATACACGTTGTAGTGTCTGAAGTAGGCCCAAGCCTCTGCACTGTAACTGTTACTATCACTACGACTAAGACTGTACTGAATTGCACTACCTCATCGTCTTGTCTAGCACTTTCAATTGTTTCCCCCCAAATCTGACAACAATCAGCCTTTATTCTATTTCTATAATTCTATCTATGATTTAGTAAGACAAAAAGAGGAAAGGGCAGAAAGAGCCCCTTTTAAATTTTAAGTTAGTTTGTATGTCTACTGTATAAGCAGAAAACAGTCTTCAGAAGGTACATAGATCAGATAGCACGTACGTATATGTACAGGTAGTGATATTACACGTGTATTACAGACACCTCACGAGTAGAAATAAGTGAAGCATAATGAAGCCGCAACCTCATTATTTTATTCTCAATTCCAATTTAAAAGGCCAATCCACGCTTCCCAATCTAATTCACTTGGTTCAGCCAACCGAACTTTTTTTTCTTGCTTTGCAGTTACATACTATGCTACCTTGTATGTAGTTCATTACATAGCAACAATTACAAGCACTGCACCAGCATCAGCTGTAAGATGTTTATTTCAACAAATTCTCCAATTAAATTGCTTGGTCATTTTATGCTTATTGTAGAATCTATTGTTCAGTCAGTAAGGTTTGAAGTTTGCATTCACTTCCCTCAATAATATTACATAGATATATGCAAATGCGTTTAACACTAGCCTGAAATTTTGTTCATTTTACTTCTGACTTGTGCATATTAGTCTTGAAGTACATGCCATAAAAATACAACTACTAACATGCACTTTAAATATAATTCTGAGATCGCAACGAAATCGTCTCACTGACAATCTCCCATTTTTATTCAGTCTCAGACTGGCACATAAAATGGCAAAATGGTACCCAGCTCAATATTTTTATGCGAGGTACAAAATACCTCTAGCGTGACTAACTGTATGCTGCTTCAAAGTACATAACCACACACTAGCACAGTACATAATAATAACCAAGTGGAGTGAAAATCTTGGGAACTTTGAAAGTGTATGCAGAACTTGAGTTAGTATTTACTATCTTTACGAACAAAGTCAAAATTGCATGACGTGACAAAGTGACTGTGTAATCTTTCTACATTTGCAAAAAAAAGGAAGAAGAAAAAACAACAATACAAATATTATCTCGTATGACATAAAATGATGCCAGTAAAGTAATGCACTCGCCAAAGTAAACGCAGACCTGCAGTAACGTGACAACGCAAATGTGCGTGCTTTATGTTTCCGTTCCGCAATTTTATTTTGCCTATATTTGAATTTTGTACGTACCTACATACATTTAAATATTAAGTCCGAAAATTGCAATTAGTTTATAAGTCTAATGCTTTAAATACCTGAGAAAATAGTAAAGTAAATTGTTGAAAATTTTCTATCTTACGTTCTTACGTATTGCTACATTTCATTCGTAGAAAATGACAGTTGGCTTTATAGGCGAATCTGCGAGCTATGTAGCAATAGCTTTTTCAGTACTTAAGGACAGCTTTATAATATTGAGGTATGTACATTGCACATTTTATAAACTGTCACTCAAACCGTAGGACATTCTGGTAACGATTTTATGCGATTAGCTGACACTCTAAAATACGAATTGTCATTTTGTATTACGACCTTGTTTCAAAAATGGGATTCTGAAGCGATTGAGAAAGCAAATCTGCATGGCATGGCAAATAACCGATTCCAAACAATTTATTTGCTATGCATTTGCAATCATAATGATAATCTAGCAACAAATAATGAGAATACCTGACCATTAGAGTTACTGAAAGTTGTGCGAATGCTAACAAAAATGTCAAAATGTGCAAACAAACTTATAATAAATGAAGATACAGAATAAATACTAACTCTAATGCCAAAACACGAATCCTATTTTATACAATTATGGACACAGTCAGTGTGCATCATAAGTTGAATTCGTCCAAGGCTTTTTAAATTAATTTTTCATTATAATTTAATAACAGTCATAATCCTACATCTGCATCACAATCCACATTTCCACCCGCCTACTACTGCTAATAATAATAACCCTCGTAATGTCGAACCATAATTTAATATAATTCTCTATGTTAGCTCTTGGGCCCACGAGATGCATTTAGTTCTTGTGTTAAGATTATCCTGCTTTTGAAATGCAGTTATGCAGAATATTTTGCATATTAAGTATCTTATCTAATTTGGTCTTCATTCTTGCATACGCAATAAAGAATGAATTGATAAAAACCTTGCTTCAAACATATTTCTGATAAGAATGACCTTGCGCAAACATAAATATAATTAAGCGAATTAAAAAACTCTTATAATAAAATCCTAACATACTTATTCTATACATGCTATTACTACTGCCAAAACCGAGGGTATTTTATCAACGAATGATTCCCACAAGGTTTAAATTGTAATTTAAAAATTAAAAATGAATGTACATATGCATGTAATGAATAAGAAAATGTAATCGAAAATGCATTCTAAATCCAAATTGAAGGAAATGCACTTGGATAGGAGTGCAGTTGCAGGCATAATTTAATTGAATGCATTTCTATTCATGCAGTATGATTACTACTTTCGAATCGAGTCGTGATTTAGTAATTAATATGCTGAAGAAAGTATTTTTGCCATTTTTACATGGTATTCATTCTGTGTCCATTCACCTATCCGAAAGTAAATGTGATCCTCGATTCGTGTTTCTGTCTCTACTTAGTACTTATCGTTAGTGAGTGGAATGACACGAGCTAATTCTTTTTTTAGGTACCTCCGTTGTTTTCGTTTGCAAAGCCTATCCATGCCGGAAATGTGAAAATGACAACGGTACTACAATTATGGCAACACCGAGTACTCAACGTCACCACGTCACTCACATTAGGTTTAATCTACTTTGTATAATTACAGCACACTTAAATGGCTTATTGACATTTTCTGTATTTCGCCCTAAGATAGAGTATCTGCTGAATTTTTTGAATTATTGATTGAAACCTTTCGGGATTTAGACCAGGGAACCACCTACTTTTCTTTTTATGACTGTCATACAAAAGAATGATGATGATTTTGTTTGTTGTTCTACAATGCTAGCAAAGAAAATCCGCCGATTAAAGTAAAATTAAGTTCGACAAGGTCGTTACATAAATTTATGCATACTAAGAGTGATGTGCCATTTCACGGTAGCCATCGAATCCTGGGAGACGGTTCATTGTATTTTCACAAAAATTGGAATACTAGTGCAAAGTGGAACAAGGAACAAAAGGCGTAACCTTAAAAATGCTTAACATTATTATTTACCCCGAAGTAAGGGGATAAAAGGAAAAGTGTTCTTTATTTTAGTAAAAGGTCGTTGCTTCAACTATAGTCTAAAACAAGGCAACAGGCAACGGCTTTTGTAGTCTGTAAAATTTGGCACGACCTTCTACAAAAAACCCGATCGATCTTGTCAATCTTTAGATTCAATGGTACGCGTAAACTCCATTTAGGGGAACATTACACTGTGTGGGCTCCAAACGTGGCACATGCATAGGTATAGTCACGATAAAATGGTTTACCGAGATTTTTTATTCAAATTCGTACAATGGTCATGGAAGATAACTCTTCAAGATTGATTAAAAAATATAGGTAACTATTTACCTACCTACTTCGTGTTATGCTTGTTGAAATACTTACGAGGGAACAGCACGTCCGACTTTTTCATAAATGAACCCAAATATTTTTTTTTCAAAAAAAGCTTCGTAAAAGATGCAAAACGGCTTAAAAACATTATCCGCATACTCACTTTTGCTCGATCATTCGATTTTTTGAACTTCA
>JAAXYX010002790.1:0-16277 GCA_036851915.1 Ptenothrix huangshanensis | reverse complement strand
TAACGCTTAGCTTAGCCTATGATGAGGGTTGCAGTTGCAGCGGACCACTCTTCCACACCGTTTTAATTTAAGCAGGGGATATACCTACATATGTACACGTTTTAAGTACATATGCTTCAATATACATAGAATTAGTGGAATGAATAAACCAACGAATGCGCACCAATTGTCTCAACATAACTGTAAGCCAAGCTCGGTTT
Organism: Ptenothrix huangshanensis; assembly: GCA_036851915.1. Lineage (NCBI taxonomy): Eukaryota > Metazoa > Arthropoda > Collembola > Symphypleona > Dicyrtomidae > Ptenothrix > Ptenothrix huangshanensis. Next base: position 16,077 of record JAAXYX010002790.1, on the reverse strand, counting down.
TGGTGATATTCCAATCTAAAGACTAGTTGGAATCTGCATGAAAAGCAACAAAATGTATATGAATATAATATGTAGATACATGTACATTTCACATCATTTTACATGGTTTTGAATGATACTGCTCAGGGAATTTTTATAACAAAAAAGCTGAAAAACAAATGTTATTAGAGTTATGTGTTTTAATGATAAAAAGGATTTTCCCCTTTAGTTAAAATCTATATCAACAGCGACTTTGCATGATTTCAATTTCACAATCGGGCAGCTTTGGCATTATAACGAGCAGTTCTACGTCACGTCAGAGAAGAGAATGAATACCGCTACTGAATATTACGAATATCAAACGTGTTTTTATCTCAACGTTTTCTCAGGCAGTGAAACAAGTATTCATTTTCGAAAAGGTTATGTAAAGGAACTGTTGTTACGGCAAAATGCAAAGAGGGACGAATCCAAGTAGGTGCTTTGTTTGGGATATGCTTTGTTTTGCTTTTTAGAATTTATGAATATTCTCCACTGCGTATTATGCAATGCAATATGAGTTCATAGATACATTTGTAATTTACGGAAGAAAGGGAAAGTAATTCTATACAGTGATCCAGGAATGTATATCATGAATAAAATTGCATAGTCTTGAATACAAAATCAGGATAGCAGCTTGTAATTACGAGAGCTAAAACACCAGTGATACCATTTATCCATGTGCGCCACATCATTATTAGAATGTGCATATTGTCGTTGCAGTGTGAAAATCGGGTATATTCATTTTTTGCCAAAATGAATACAGGCTATACGCGCCCAGCCTTAAAATGAAAACTTCTCAGTACAGGTCCATGCATCACAATTGGAAATCTGATGTTGTATAAAATGTCCGTAGGTTTCTAGTAATCACATTTATTATCGGATCCGAAGGAAATTTTGCAAAAAGGTTGCACATCTGCTTCTACAACTTGGATATTTTTTTAGCCCAACCGGGCGGCGGGTTTAGTGCCGGGAGCGTGTTTTTTGTGCGTGACATTGCTAGCAGTCGCAATTATTATGAAAATATCTCGATGAACCTTTGCATGTTTTTTAAAATGAAAAAGATCTATACGCATTACATGCGTGCAAGGTGTACAGCTCATTTTATTTTTAAGGCTCGGTGCGCACAGCCTGTTTTAATTTAACCGAAAAATGCGTATATGCGATTTTCACTCTTCAATGACGACATATGTACTTTGCTGAAAAGGTAAACTGTATTACCGTAAAATTTTTAATGTTAGCGTCGACTATCATTAAAAACTGGTTATCTTTAGAGATTGCAAAAATAAGACATGCAAAAGCCGTATGTGTGTGCCATAGAAATATTTGTAGACTATTGGTAGTTTTACGTGTACGCAATTTACCTTAAATGCAATCAAGGTACCTATGTATATATATAATATATATATACATAGCATATTATACGTTATTTCTATAGGTGCACACTATGTTAAATGTAATCAAAGTTTAAAATGATTGAATTTGAATCTAGGCGAAACTGCGTTTAGCATGAATAAGATTTAAGGAAAATTGCATAACACGGTTTGCCTCTTCGATGACGATGTGTAACAAGTATGTACCTACTACAGGAGGCATAACATCAACCCAAGTCGTGTAAACAAGCTGAATCCTGGATCAGATCCTGAGATTCGAGAACTCTGTGGTGAGCTGTGCACGCCACACATTTTCCAGACAAGTTTCACAATCACTAAAACATCTCTACGGACGATGAGCACGTTCCTTCATCTCACCATCAGCATCCATTCATTGAAATTGAATCGTTTCACATTTTTGCCCACATCCGATCCTTTCATCTCCCAAGTTTTTCCTTCGAGGAACCCGGATGGGTGCTTTGTGAATTGGAGGTAGGAAGCACTTGGGAATTTCTGATCGACGAAAGATATGCGTATAAATGTCTAAATGGAGATGACTGGCATCATCTACATAATATGTGGCCATGCTGAGAATTACGTAAATGATAAACGTAGATATAAATACATATACCTATGGAAATAATTCGTTGATTTGCGCTAGCAATAATGACAAAAGACAAAGACAGCTTTACTTACTACGGAGGGAAATGTCGAAAAGAACCAAAAGGATCCTCTGTTGTAGCACGTGCAGTCTCCATTGACAAGAATGGTCACCCGGGTACAAATCGGGGTAGCCTGGATTGACGAGGAAACCCTCACGTGCGGGCATCACGTCCTCGTTACATTTGGAATGAACGTCACCTGCAATGATCAACAGAACCACAGAGGAAAATATAAATTATGGCGTTCAGGAAGCCAACAATAGATCAGCCCATGTCTGAAACTCCAACTACAGCTTCACCAACAGCATTCCCTCACCAAATTTATGCTTTTCAGTTACATGGTTGAAAAAATTTGCTCAATACGATTTACAGGGTGTCTAATTTTTAGAGAAAATTGTGTCACGGTAGTATTCACCAATTTAGGATAGTTACACATCGCATTTGAAATAGTCAAGTCGGAATTTGTTTTTGTTGTCATGACCGAGTTATACGGCAGTAATCAGGAAAATCTAAAGTCGGTCAGAATCGTCTAGTCGTGGTCTGGTGGTGTGGTGGTGCATGGCATTCCAACTAGTTTTTTAATTATCTGTACAATAAATTTACCCCTCTTTACGCCTATTTCCATTTCATTTTCAAAATTAGACGTGCAAGGCTACGTGCGATTTTGGACTTCACCGGCTTCGGAGTGTATAAATATCTCTCACTAGTCGGTGTCGGTATAATAATTCTAAAATCTTCCAAATGCACGTATTATGCTGGTCACTACACTTCATTTCCCCTCAAAAATAGTTAAAATTAAAGAACTACGCTCCTACACGAAATGATAGCACATGGCCTTAAACAGCGCTATGCAGATAATGACTTTAGGTTTCGGAAATCCTATATCTATGCTATGTAATTGTGGTTGAGGCTTGGTGGTATCAGAGTCACGTAGAGATATTGATTCCAAGTTGAAAGAGCTTCCTTTCCACCTCTTAACTTTTGAAACAGTCTTAAATTGGAAGTTCGAAAGGAAGCATTTCATCATTTTCGGTTTCTTTATCAATTCAATTGAATTTCATTTCAGCCCATTCCATTCCGTTTCATCCTACTCCACGTAGAGGACAGGGCAACTCGCGTAGAAATCAGGAAATCCATCAACTCCCTTCATGGGTGCATAAACATAGCATCATTCACTCCTTGTTTATTCTCTTTTTGCTTGGCTTCCCTCATCTGATGAGTTTGTTCATTTTCGCCCAGTTCTGTCCTTTACAACCACAACTGACTACAAGTGTAGAGGATGGTTTTGAGCAGATGTTCACTTAACTCCGGGTGGAATTAGACCTAGTTTGCCTTCAGCACAGCCGCTCATTCATCCCTTCAGATGTTGATGATGCTGATGCTGAAGTTGAAACTATATGGCTATTCGTAGAACGCCGACGATATTATACGTGGCTTGGCTTCATGCTCCACAAGCCTTCTCCACAGATTCGAAACATACACTTTGGTGTTTTCCCAACAATGGATACTATCCTATATAAATAGTGAAATATGTGCACTGTAACCTATATGTCCAAACTCTCTCTGTGTTTAGCTCCAGAACTAGAAACCTAGAGAATAGAAATATGTAAGTGTAAGGAAAAATGTTGAAATAATATCAGTGAAATGCGGACAATTGCAACGAGCAATGAGCAGCAGCACATTTCCTCTTTCAAAGTAATACTTGACATTCAGATTCGGATTCGGATTGTCATCATGGTATGGCTGTTACTTCCACGGTATTCATAGTAATATGAGGACTGAAGACTGGAGGTAATCGACACAGCTAAAGTCCTTCGTACCCTGCTGTGCAACTAGCATGACAAGAGAAAAAAAGATATAGCTAATCTGCACTATTTTTGTACAATATAGACACACAAGATTGAATTTTCTGTGAAAAACACACATGCTCATTAATTTTTTGAGGGATAGATGAAAGGAAAGGTAGAACACCTCCTTCCACCGTCCGCCGTTCTTACTATTGCTACTACTACTCCAATATAAGATATATATATATATACACATATCACCTATCACCGTCTATATGACATATAAAATGTATCATATGGTAGCGGTAGCGGTTAAGTGGTACGTGGTACATCAGAACAGTGATGGTGCGGAAAGGCCCTGTACGTATTAATAAAACGAGTGCAGAACTGCAGAGAGTGCACACATTAGATTTTGTATTATTATATCTGTAGTCCGTAGCGTGAACTATTACGTGACATTTTGTGTAAGGAAACCCCACAGAGTATGAAGTGACGCCGTTCAGACAATGTCGACTAAATCTTTAGCAGTGCGGTGCTTCAACTGCAAGTCAATTTTATATTTAACCGAGTCTGAATGAAATATACTCTTCCTACCGTATTACCGTCATCAACTCGGGGAGGATCAAATTCAACTGTATAAATCTAATGACGGACTTTTCCGGCAGTACGTTGAACGATATATATTTTGAAATATGTCATCGTCTACATCTCTAAGCTAATGATCATCTCGGTCTCCATCTCAACTACACACTCTTTGTTTTTATCATGATAATGGTTTTATATCGACTGCGCATAATTTTGATCCCCTGTGGTTCCATTCATATGTTTATAATTAAAATGACAGTGAAAAGCTATTTTTCAAATGCTGTTAACGACGAACTGAACTGTCCTGACCACTTAAACTTTTCTTCCAACTCTTTGTGTAATGCTTGAGTAATAAGCCTAGCTACGCTACATAGTATACGTACCTTCGAAAATGTCCTAGCCATTGTAGGTTTATAGAACTGCAAAGCATATCAAGATCAATAGCAATAGCATTACGCCACTAATACCATTTTTTGTAGCCACCTAGTCTCCGTTTGCTTCACATCACCCAGTTGTATCTTTGCCCTTGTGTCATCTCCTGTTCTTATTTCCCCACTTACTTCCATCTACGATACGCAGTTATAGTTAGAATTAATGAATTAGTTCTAAGGATTATTTGGTATAAAAATGAATTTTTGGCTGGATATTTTTTTCCTTCTGTCACTCCGCTATTGCATTGCATTTCCGACTGCTATTTGACTGGCGGCTGGAGAAGGGAGAGACGTGACGTAGCTTAATCAATTATACACATCTATGGTCACAGATGGTGAAAAAAGACACTCGTTTTTCTCGCATTTCCCAAAGCCCAGTATGCATTGGTGTAATATCGAAATGGGAGAGCTTGTTATTGTCTCCTAGTTTGTGTCAATGTCATACGTGTAGTTTGCTTTAGTCATGGAAACGACCTAAATCCTAATCGTAAGTAGTGAATAAAGTGGCTCTACATACATGTTACAATTGAGGATGTATGTATAAGAGGGCTTGGGCACTGTACATATGTGCTTGCATAACGAAAATCGAGAATGCCTTGACAGAAGTCTTGAGTTGGATTTTGGGTCTCAAGTCTTGTCTTCGGTGATGATGTACATGTCAAATACAGCTCCAGTTTCTACATCTAAAGGTTTGCAGAAATAATTTTCAAACGTATCTATATAGTGGGCTGAAAAGAGCCGTAATCATAATAAGTATATCTGCACATCACCATGACTTGCAACTCGTTCTGCTACAAGAACAAACAAAAACTATGCTGACGGAAATCAAAGTAATAAAGTATCAGATCATGTAACAGCGGATTTTTATGCTCAAATGTAGGTAGCATTAGTTGGTTGTGCAGCCCTAGCAAAAATTATGCAGAATGATATAAAGTTGCAAACGTGGAAATCAAATTAAATTCTTTTCGAGGGACAAAGCTACCTATTCTTAAGATTCCAACGATCACTTCAGTGTAATAAAACTAGCAAAGGATGAAACAAGCAAATAAGATTATTACTTTTCTTGTTTGCCTGTCCCACACAATCTTGCTGAAGACAGTGTAGATATAAGGATTACATATTATATTACATATACTGTATAAGAAATGTAGACTAAACACTAGTTTTCAAAAGTCTGATGTACGAAAATACTTTTTGTTCCCACTTCTAAGTACGGAGGCATAAAAAATAAATACTAGTGGTTATAGTGGATACCTTGAACAAGATCATTTACCAAGGGTTATGGTTAGAAAGTATTGCACGCTCACACAATAAAATGAAGCCGTAATATCTTCATGTCGTTGAGAAAATTTAAAACTTAACATTCGTTTCCATAACTTTGTGCGTTGTCGGAGAGGATGTTAAGTTGTACATCTTCGACGATATGCATTTAATACGGAACTGTGCATTCTGCAATATGTACTCAAATTAATATTTTCTTTAAATTTTGTGGCTTCGATTCAATTCGAAAATGGCAACAATATGTGCTTTCCTGGAATCTGAGCCATTTGTTATTGCACTCAAGGACAGCTCAAGTATTCAATGAAGGATTAATTGAATTTCAATTCTATTACCTTTTAATATTTTCTTACATCATAGATGTATAAAGAAACCCGTCAGTGTACTATCAATCATTACCCTTGCATCCGTCGGGATTTCATTTTGTCTCAGTTCTCGGTACTTTCACCGCTAAATAATCTCAAAATATTGTCATACCCTTATGTAGCAATACGTGGTTACGAAAACCCCAATATTTTGAGATATTTGAGCAATGAGAGCTCGGAGACAATGTGATGAAATGCGTCTGGTGTACGGATATGATATTTTCCCACAGAGAAATTCTCAGAATTCGTTAAAATTACTTTTTTGGAAAAGTTGCTGCAGATCAAAAACGTAATTTTCCTGTCTAAATTAGCCCTCAGGTTGTAATTAGATACTGCTACCATGATTTGTGCTCCATTTGTCGAGGAGCTGGTGCTAGATACCAAGTACCTACTATGAAAGTAGATTTATAGCATGAAGTGTTCTTACAAATACATTGAATGACAACAGGGTGAGATCGGAATTGAAATTTTGTGAGTTGAATATAAATACAAAGGAAGGTTTTATCATCATGCTCTCATCTTTTGCCTTTACTATTATTATGTAACGGAGACTTACGACTGACTGTACGTGCCGTATTTGACTCTTCTCGTGCAATACACCCATCATCTGCCACAGTCGGTCTTATTTACAAGTGGAATTCATGCTAGTCTATTCAGACTCAGAGTTGCGGTAGTCGAATGAACACGAAGATTCTGGAGGTTTGTTTTCCCATCACTTCGTTGCTCTTCCAAAACGTACATTCTCAGCCGATTCCTGTCAACCATTGAACCCCATTGTCGTGTCCCTAATGCTCCTGGAATGAGACGTACAAATCCCTTGTGTATTGGCAGAACAATGCGTTGCTACTTTGCCTCTATTTGTACTCGGCACATATTAAATGAAAGAAAGGAACAAACGCGTGGAGGCAAGCAATGCATACACACACAATTCGTGCATGTAAACTTTCCAAATTCGACAAATATTTATACGCATATAGCTATATATATACACTTACTAACAAAGTTACGCTGATTCCCTGTTCCCAGCTTCTCACGTTTTTAATGAATTTTTCACTTTAATCTCATATAAAACGTAACACAATATTTTCAAATTAAGTTTCTTTATAACATTATTGTGCTCATACCATGAAAATGCTTGTAGGTGGACACAGAGTGGAAATAAACTTCCAATAAGTAAACGACTAGGAATTATCTGAATTTTACGACTGGACGAGAAGCAATAATAAATAGAAATAAAGGGAATTTTCTGAAATATTATCTCGTATCAACGGAAGTAAGCGTATAACTTCCGCCCTTACGCCTTGCGTACTACCACACGGACGCAACCCAACCCATCCATTAATGCTAGTAGGTATTGACATGACCAACCAAGACTCGGTATTTGAACAAAGCCAAAATTAAACTGCACCCAAATTAATTTTGAACCTCTTAATTCCCACATTGGACTGGTACATAATTACACATTGACATGGATGAAATCATATTTGATGGTGGTGTAGAGTAAATGACTGTTTGTAGGAGCATGTATACGTTATCCTGACATCAGATTAGGTGCTCCGATAAAGGACTGCTGCTTCCCTGCCTTCGACTAATGTAACTAAAAGGGTCCGAAATTCGAAAATGCACACGCGTGAGTTGTCCCTTGTCCCTTTCCTCCAAAGTCAAACTATTGCTCTGGGAGTCCAAATAGATAATAGACATTCAGAAGTAATTCACGAAAACCTACTGAGAAAATAGTGTTTGAGCTATACAAGCGGTGTCTTTTCCCTCGAGTTACTACATACACATGCACGCCTCCGTAGATACGTTGCTTTCAATAAAATTGAAAATAAAAACACATTACCCTAAGGATACGCATTACAAGCATGTTTAGTTGTTTCTAGAGAAAAGCCATGGACGAATACTACCAATAAAACCACCGTCATGCTATGCATCTCAAACTCAAGTAGACTCTTCACCTCCACTCTCTAGCTCTTTCGCATTTAGGTAGCTTGGTCAACTCAACCATTTTGGCGCCAAAGGGAGAGTAAACAAAAGTATCCCCCATGTATTCGAATTAAAATGATTTGTTTGAAGCCATGTACGAAGTGATGGGTGACGGAACCAAGTAACCCGAGTAAAGTGGTATACTGATATTCACATCTAGCCCCTGAATGTTAAGTACCTACAAGATAAGGAGGTCTGAGGTCTTACATTCTTATTTCATGAAATTGCATACACGAATAAAATTGTTTCCGTTTCTCAAACGGCACGAGCCAACACTTGGCATGGCTGGTGTAAAGCAATGTAGTGAATGGAGTATCCAAATCAAGTCTGCCTGACATAACTCCTTGAACTTAAACATCAGCATATGCTGAGTGCTTTTTAGTTACAATCACAAGCGTCAAAAATGCCATAAGCAGCGTGCCCTCTGATATTTCCAGCTTACGTTAGAGAGGTTTTTGTGTTTTGTAGATTAAGAGTAATGTGAGACTGCTCCTGAAACCAGATACATATTCAAATGCATAATCTGAAGAAAATCTCTCTCTGCCAAGTGCTGCAGACTCCACGTCTCTAAAAAACTAAGCTTACTCTATACATGTAGATAGCAAGGATCAAATCCACATCCATAGTACTACGGTCCACATCAATGTGTAAATACCTAGAACCCTAATCCTACGTGGAAGATACTACCATGGAACAAAACATAAATAAATAATGTGTATCTAAGGGGTAAAGGGTTAGATAGAGGGTATCTGTGTTTCATTGCTCGTGTCTGTACATTAGCCTTTTTGTACTAGTATGTACATATGTCGTTCCGTTTTGAGTAATTGCTGCGTCTAGTCGTATCATACACAAGAAACGAACTAACCGTGGACCAATCTTTCCCTGGAGTAGTATTTTTTATTTCTACAACCTTACTACTATTATAGTAGTAGATACATATAGGAAACTTGGATCGATTTTCAGAATTCGGAATCCCTGTCCCCATTACATATACCGAAATAACACGACTGTGTTACTAGTGCATTTTATATCTTCCTAAGTCCTCACCCTCCACACTTGATTTTTTTGATGATAATGATACGCATACATAGACGTTTTAACGATTCAATTTCCTTCCAATGTGTGCCATATCTTTCATAGATGACGATGATTAGTTTCCCTTCACGTCCGATATTCCACTTCCTTAAAGAATCCTACTCAAGAGTGGGACTTTGTGGTTACACATTCACATAGTCATAGTCTTCTCTTCGCCTTTCCTCATTTCACACACATCTTCTGGTCATCTTCATAATCATCATCGTAATCACTTCCCAAAGAATTCTTCCCAGGGAAAGAAAAACAACTGTCACTAGAATTCTCCGCATTCGAATCCCATCCCTGTCGGTGAGTCTCGTCTTCAGTCCTCATTCTGTTCCGTCAGGCATCAGATCCGATTCTAATGGTTCCGCCTTCACCCGACAATCGCCTCCCAAGGCAAAGCAAAGCAGACCAGACTACTATACACTACACTACACTACACACTACACCATGCACCCGGGACTAAAACGACAACACGCGTCTCCAATGAGTACTAAGATAAATGAGAATCCGGGAAAAAGTGGCAAAGGTCATTTTAGATTTGCTGCACTTCCTTCCGAAATTTCTAGCTCAGCAAGAAGTTTTACAAGTAACCAAGAATACAATTACCTAAGCCTGAAAGATTAATTCATCACGGATAGACTCGTGTTGGTACCCCTCATTTATTAGGCACACAGTGAACGTTGTCGTTTAGAAGATTAAAATGTATGAAAATGACAAAGTGTATGTGCAGTGGTTGACAGGCATATTTAGTGCATAACATTATTGTCATAAATATGGACTGAAAAAACGGAACTGCTGAAACATTTAGTGTTTACTCTTTTTCAAAATCCTTTCTTCCTATAGCTTGGGTCCCTGTCCTACCTTATTACTGTGTGTATCGTAACCGTTAAGTTGCAGATAGTGCTTGTACTCTCACATGCCAACGTTCAACGATAAATTCAATTTTCTTTTCTAGTATCTTACATTTTAATGTATTTCTGCTTTATACTAGTACACTACATTATGCACATTGGTATGGTATGCAAGGAAGTCATGAAGTTTACAAAATTTCTTAGGGCTCCTTTTGACTTGACTGTAATATCGAAGGAAGTCAAAAAATAGAAGAAGATTATGGCCATTTTCTCATGTTTTAAACTGCATTTCCATTCTGGTTTTCTAAACGTCAAGCTCAATGAAACATGAAATGTAGTTCTTGTATATTCTTTGAAGTAATAAAAAACAGTGAGGACCAATTTTGAATTTAAACTAGATGTAGGTATGAATACTATATACAAACCGAAAACATCCCTACTTGTACATTTTTGTTTTTTATTTGAAAATCTGTGTAAATTTATATTGATATTGAGGTATATGTATATAGGCATTATAACTGAAAGAAAAATACTGATAGATTTCCTTTTCCTTTTGGGATACATATGGATAGATGGAATTGAAAACATTGCTCTGGAACTCTGCAGAGCAGGCTTTGAATATTCTGGAATGAACAGGCCTGTTCAACGAGGATGTGGGTAGGTACAGAATTGCTATGTATTCTCACACTAGCACGTGGACACGACGTAAATGTGATTCTCCCGAGCGCGTAGCACATGTCGGAGGGTTAAGAAATGAAAAAAAGTAACGTAAGCATATTCCTTGTTTTCCTGTCACACGTCTCAGCTTTCACTTTCACGTTTCATCTGATTGGCGCATTCAAGGCGGAAAATATACATGTGGACCATGATACCATGATGAATTCTGGTCCTGTTCTCCTCCAGCTACTACATTTGAAGTATCTCATCCTGACATAGCAATTTTAAGACAAGCAGACTTATGGTAGGGATTCCTTTGCATATTGGGGGCAAATACTTTCATTCGATGATGAACGTCCGTTTTCTTGTACGGAACGAGTGAATGAGTAGGTAGCAGAGGTAGATGCATATCTATTGCAGGCTGCAGACAAATGCATACTACGAGCAATTATTGCGTCACTACCTACCATTCCTGTATAAATATGCATGGTTTACGACACAAGACTACAGCTGTAGCACGTTTAATTACTTAATTTTATATTGCAACAGAAATACCGACAAGCTTTGGATGAATCTTCGGGAATAATGCAGAAAATCAGCAATCACAGTTCGTAGCTCTCACTTAGGGAAGAAAATCGGGGAATAATTGGAGATAGGGATTGTGAGGGGAGCTTCACGCATATCATGTACGTTTAGTTTGGTTGCAATCCAATTCCGTGCAGCTAGTAATACAATTTATAGATTGATATGGAGCTCATTTTACGATCCTTGTGATGTAGAAAGATAAAGGGAAATATTTTGCATTTGGTACTTTTCACATTCAGTGTTTAGTCATTCCTTTTAAATCTACTAATTCGACATCTGTCATTACGGTAGATATTTCCGCGTTTCTCATTCTCCCTAACGAGTCTATTCAAGTCGGAGCAGTGAGACTAGAAGCAGATGAAAGTATAATACCAAAATGTTATTAGGATTATAGCTACATCTAACAACAGGGGAGGAGGAGTTCGACTTGGATTACGAATTATCTTTGAAATTCCACCAAGTCTACATGGATCTTGCGTTTAATCGTGATGAAATTTTTGAGGGATAGATTAAGACCCGAAAGAATTTCCTCATTGAATACATGTAATTCGAGTATTCGAGTTTTGGTAGGTAGGTTTTTAGCAATGTGAAGGGAATGGGAGATGATAAAATATATTAAAAAGAGGGGGAATTTCTCGACAATACTTGAGAGCTTAGATAAGAAAAAGGAATTATATTTATAGATGCTATCAAGGGAAAGTCGTAAAGAATGGATTTTTAGTGTGCGTTTGACATACCTGATGTTGAGTCGTAACACAAGTATTTAACCACAATAAGACCATCCGGCCATTTGTGGCAAACCCGCGTGAGCTCCTCATCTCGTTGTTTGTTCCATAGAAGGTAAACATCACAAGAAGATCTCCCACTGCATCTAAAACCGCAAACCAGAAGAGAAGGAAAATGGTCTCAAGTTATCATTTTGAATGATTTTTTTCTAAAGTACGGCAGGATGCAGGCAGAAAAAGTACCAAATAGTCTTCAGTGTTATCTCCAATGTACACAACCAAGCTTTCAAGAATTAACTAATGAAAATAATATTTATTTCTTGTCGCTCTCATCCTTTAACCCAGCTTCCTTTCCCTAATGTAGGCACTCTTTTGACTAAAGGGTATTTTGACTACGTTACTTACAGCAATTTTTGGGTAATTGCATGGGGAATCTCCTGTGTGACGTTTTTCCTCTAAGTACCCACATTAGCTCTACATTGCACGATACATACACACACCCATATACCCTACGTACGTGCTCGTGTAACCATCCCAGTAGTCAGACTTAAAACATATGAAACCTCAGCCGAAGTTCAACCGCATGAGACCCTATAGACCCCTACGGTTATATGTATGCATGTGATTCGTCAAACCTTGTGTGTTTTTACTTGAAACTCTCGTTGCACATACATACATAGTAGGGAAGCTCAAGTATTCAAAGCCCCAAGTTTCGTTTTAACAGCATAATCTGCATATTGTAATCTTTGAGGGAGCTCTCAATGAGTTTTGTAAATTAGGATGCCATAAAAATTTCCGTCTCGTAAAGTTTTCGTCGCACTATTTGCCAGTAGTGGGGTGTAGTGCCTAACTTTATGCCTCTTTACAGACTTTCCAGGCTTTACAAACTTCCTTCTCACTAACAGACTTACAACTAACTATCCTATATGTACGAAATCACTCAGTGAAAAAAGTCAACCACCCTCACGGTATGCATACATTATCTATTAAGTACACTGCAGTACTGCACTGGGTTTTCAGATATGACCCTATCTGCATAATAGGGAGTCGTGATCAACACATTAACCGAGGTTGTAAAGTCCGTGTGCATTTTATGCAAAGGAATACGGAAAAGTAAAACTGGAGAGAACTACATAGATCAAAAGAGAAAATATTTACTCTTCCTTAGTAGTTAAATCAATTTGAAGCGTACATAAACGATTACGATTACGAATCTTACTATAGATCAATGTCCCAGAATGAAAGTGAGTAGTCGCATTCCTACATGCACATACCCGTGGTCTAGACCTTTTTTCGCAACAGCTTAAATAGATTCTACACAATTTAGCTTGACGAGACTGTAAATACAGCCTATTGATTTAGTATTTGGTTTCCGTGCTGTGGTAAAATCTCGCTTGGTTATTTTCTCCTATATACAATTTCAAAAGCAACCCATAACTTTGCAAAAGGATTTCCACGATGAAGGGTTTGCAGATTGCAGCATTTCTCTCATACAAAGTCATTATACTTTCCTGTTCTTAGAATTAGGCAAAAAATCCTTTCGGATAGATTTACGACTCCGGAATCGAGGGTACACTTAGCTGCAGTTACCTTTAAAGTTCTTCCATTTCACTTCCACTGATACTGATACGAATGCCAACTCCCTTCCCTGCATGTGTGTTGGTCTGGGGATTATGACTTCATGAATGAGTGTATTCATAATTTCATTCTTCTCTCTTTCTTTCTTCTACACTACTGACTGCTACTATGACTTATTTATCGCTGGAATCTTTAATGCATCTTTTCGGATGCATAACATTTTCATGTAATGTATAACCAAGGATGGTGAACGTAGTTTCAACATCCACTGTCCCTATTTATTACATTTTATTTCTCTTTAACTGTTCAGAACGCAAACGGCTCGTGAACGTTCTTCCAAACATAGCAGAGACAAAGAGTAGAGACAATGCTATTATTTTTGTGCTAATTTATGAACCTTTAAAACTATCCTTTCTCCTATCCTGCCTATTGTTCAAATTCATGGAAGACGTCTACAACATGCGTAGTAATTTAGACCTTAATCCGAGTAACAGACAATTCCATCCTAACCATCCAGCCAGCCACATTTACTTTCTCTGTCAAATAACTGAACATGCATACACATACCCGTTGAAGAGGCAGGCCATGTTAAACGGAGGTTTCCTTTAATGAAATTCATGTTAAGCTGAATTTACCGAGTGGCGCGTTTAACATGGTTTGAATTTGAGGGGAAATACATTATTTATCTGCCTCTTCAAAAACGATATGCACATTATTAATGGAGATAGATAATGAGCAGTATGGGTATTAAATCCTTATACTTCGAGAAAGTTTTATTGTAACTATAGGCTAATTGATTCTGTTAGCTAATTATACGTACATCTTTAACCATTAGCATCTATAAAGGTATGTGGTAGATGCACTGTACACTCAACAGAACAAAGCAACTACCCTACACTGACAGAATGTCTACCGCATAGAAGATGTACCAATTCCAATTCATGTGAGTATTCTTTATTTCAGGAGAATGAGAGAGCAAACGACAGCACAGGTCGGAGGAAGGGTAATAATTAGTCTACTCATACTATTCAAAATATTGTCTCAAGTGGAAGTGAGATATCGAGAAAGATCAAAAACGTAAATATCATCGTAGCAATGCTCAGTTCGCTACCACAACGAGATGTTACTGGTTGCCAAAGTGCGAAAATTCAAGTTACTGTGACTGGAATGAATTTCTGGTGACTGAGTAAATGTTTCACTTCACTTGCATACACTCTGAAGCCTTTGTGCGTTGTACTATGTACTTATTGCACATGTTCCATCTGTGTCATTAGATTAATAAAGGCTTATTTAGGAACCCTCATTGTGAATGTTACTTTACGTCAGTGCGTTTTCTATTTCCCTATCCATGCTTGTAGTACGTAATTCTTTTGACCCTTTTGAACTTACTACTCAAATTCTACTTCGACTTTAATAATACCTCAGAACTGCACTGACGCTATTAATTGATTTGTAAGGATAATGATCATACTGGAGTGAAATAGTGATCAAATGATTTTGAATAAATCCGCATCGTCAAATTCTGTTCTATCATGCTTGAAATAATTGTAGGTTTTGACGCACCCAACATATTCAGAGAAACCCAAGTTACATAATCAGATAGTCAAATGAATTACTATTTAACTACATATTGTATGCCTTACCATCAAATTGCATGGCATTAGGAGATGTGACTAAAACTAAACCCTTGTAGGATCAAAAACAATTACTGAAAAAAATCTTCATAACAATAAAGAAGTCAAATTTCACTTAACCAGGTATGCATTGCCTTGCCTTCTGGGGATAATTGCAGTATTATATCTAATTGTAAGTATAGAAAGATCATAACAGTATTTATGATATCTTTAAACCATAGGAAGGAAAGCATCATTAAAAATCATGCAAGTTTATTTTGAACGTTGGTTTCAAAGTGGGGTGATATTTTACCAAGATTTTGGTAATGTTCAGATTATTCTGTAGGCATGTATATGCATTGTAGCGGAATCAGTAATGATGGTGGTCATGATAGGCATACGTAACTTTTGCAGAATGTAATAACTACCTATTTTGATTTGATTCGCCGGATTAAATTATGAATTATATATGCACTACAATTTTATCATCTATATACATATAGGCG
>JAAXYX010002789.1:0-16282 GCA_036851915.1 Ptenothrix huangshanensis | reverse complement strand
AAGTTCAATTCAATGCAATTCAATTTATTGCAAAAATCAATATCATCATAATTATGGCGACATAAGCTATGCCTACCTTGCCCTGTCATTATGCTTTTTCCGGAACCTCATTATACTGTTTTAATGCATTTTTGATATTATGCTATTTATGCTTTTTTCGGACCTCGTTATCCTGTCTTATGCCTTTTTGGGAGTCTCATTTGCTTTCTATAAAACACGTATTTGCGTTAAAAAAGCAGAAATTATATTTTTAAAACAAAATCAGCTTTTTTACTTCTTAGTAAAAATATGTCTTTTTGGAGCCTCATTATGCTCTTCATGCCTTTTTAGGGCTTCACTATGCTCTTTTCCTTTCGGTCGCCTTGATCATAATAATTAAGGCGACCAGAAAAAAGTTTTTATTTGCCTCTGAAAAATCATTTTTTCTTCGGCTTTACACATTGCTAAAAATAATGTTTTTTGTCTGAAAATGCTAAAATTATACTGAAATTATGCTAAAATTATGCTAAAATTGAGCGTTTTTGAACTCAAAATGCTTTTACTGCTTTTGAAATTGCATTTTTGATAGTACGTACTGCGTTTTTGAAGTCTAAAAATTCTCGAAATATTTTTTGAACCCTCCGAATGCAACTATGAAGTCAATTTTAGTATTTTAAAGTCCTTCGAAAAATGTATTAAAATTTGGGCTTACAGAAGCTAAAAGTTTTTCAAAAGGCTTCTGCAGGAAAATAAAATGCTAATAGCATTAAAATCTGGCTTAAAATGCTAAAAGAATGATTTTTTTGGAGCTCAAAATGATGTACATATGAAAACTTTTTTCTCGCATTTCTGGTCTACGTAAGTAGGCCTCCAAAAGCTTAAAAATTAGGCGACCATTATGCCAATGCTTAATAATGGTTTTCATGATTTCAGGTTGCCTTCAATCATCAGATATAAAAGTAGTAATCAGAAACAATCATCATTAATCATCAATATTGGAATAAAAAGGAATAAGAGTAATAAAAGCAACTTTTCATTTCGCGAAATAAATGATGTTACCATCTGCCAACGAGACAGTGAAGTAACCATCTCAAAAACTATGCAAGGAATTCAAGGGTTTGTGCATAAATATGTCATCCATTCGGTGGGTGTTTTGTATGAAATCATTATTACAAAAGTATTATTAAAATTGGCCTTTTTTACTTGCATTGTATTTGGTGAATTGAGTTGAGTGGGTGTTTATGATAAATTAATTACGTTAATAAAGGACAATTTGAATGACTTTTACGGTCCTTTCTATTACGCTTACGGAGACGCGTGTAGTTGTGGTGAACGTTCTGGTTCGTACTTGCTCGTAGTGTTTTTGATAAACCTCAAGATTCCCTCCGCATTGAATACAGCGACACTAGCCGGCTTGACGGTTACGTTTTTAGTTCAAGACTGTAAAGTTAGGAGACGAAGAAATGTACAGAAGAGGCGACCTTACGACGCCGATCTCACTACAGAGTAGCGTGGTACGTTGAATTCCTATCTGAACTGTAAACATGGTTCGGTTGAGCAAGCAGTTACTCTGAGATTCTTCAAGAGAACATTCTACTAGCGTGCGTAAAATCTGATTCAGACTCAACTCAAGGTATATCTGCAAAGCTGCAGTGCTTTCGTTATAAAAGAAAGTTTACCCGCTCTCAGAAATTGGTATCTGTATTCCTAATTCCTAAACCCAAACGGTGAACGGAACAACGATACGGATTTAAGTGCAAGTCCTCAATAAATAAAATAAAATAAGGCCGAAGGTCAACGAGGAGGATAAAGACTGGGTCATTTCAAGTTATTTCTAGATTAAGGTAACCTCACCTATTTTCATTTATTTAAAATTTTACCGTGTAACGTTTAGTTTTGTAGTAAGAATGTTGTGAAAACTTTTGGCTTTACGCGACCATTCTCAGTTAATTAAATCATAAGTACAAAGTATAATAATATAATTATTTTAAATTGTGAATTGTTACGTAAGTGCATTGATCTTCAATTCAGTAATCTATTGTTAGTTAATTACTGAATGGGCTTTGGGTTCGCGTTCGGGTTGTGCATACGTAAAATCAATAGAATGAAGTTAAACATTTCAAGTATGAGTAATGATGAATGAATTGCCGTCAAAGTCTTACTGTAGAGTAGAATAGAATGAGGGCTAGTTACTAGTACTACTGCAAACACCTACGATTTGTTCATATTAATGATAAGACGATAGCCCGTGTCCCGGTACTGCAATGTTCTGTATTGCATTGTATTGTACTGCATTGATCAATGATTTACGACCGGTTTCGGGCTTTATGACTTATTTAGTATGTATTCTTGAACTGGCTCGATAAAGGTCGGTAGTACTATGTGCTGGCTATTTCAACTTAACACCTATAACTTAGGACTTAGATACTAAATTGAAAGTAAAAGGTGTTCGGTTGTTCTTGTTGGTAGGGAGGTAGTTGAATGGTGACCGTGGCAATATTTTTTAATGTTTGAGAATGATAGCATGACAGTCTGTAAAGTGCAATGTCAAGGTTGATAAGACCAGAGTTGTTTCCAATTGTTGTCAATAGTATTTTAATTGAAAGGAGATGCCGCAGATAGAAGTTTGACCCATTTTTATTTTGGTTTCGTAACAAAAATGAATTGTCTAGGTAAATTCATTGGGTTGGGGTAGGGGTGCTGGTGATTAATATTATTTGTGAAAATTTTATTTGTATTGCAATTTTCAGCAGAGTTGGGGGTCCTTGAAAAGAGCCTGTGTTTAGAAGAGGATGATTAAATCTCCTGTCGTCGGGAAAGTACAACCATCTCCAGAACGACTAGCTGTGCAAATGCGTCGTATGGAGCGTCGGTATGATGACGTCCTGGGGAAGGTATTGGAGCAGAATGCATTGATTCTGGATTCTGTGGGTAGGATGCAAGATGAGTTGAAGAATTTGCGTACGAAATTGGAATCTTTGGAGGTTTCAGTGCAGGAGGAAACCGTGACTAAAGTTAACGGAGTGGAAAGTCGACCAGTGGAAAATAATGTTCAAGTACCAGGTCAGCTGTCAAGTTCACAGTCACCTAGTTCAGGAATTGTTGGACCACCGTTAACTGCTCTCCAGTCTCCATTTGCACAGTCACCGGCACACTTTTACAATCCATATGCTCATCCTATGTATAATCCGTACATGATGATGCCTGATCCTATGAGCTACTTTATGAATCCTACCATGCTTAACGCTGCCATGTACGGTGCCTTGACTCAGAATGCTGCAGCTCCGCCTGCTATGGAACCACCAAAAACTACATTACCCCCATTTTCTTTTGGTGTACCACCCCCCACAGCCGCCGCAGATCAGTCACCAGCCACAAACAGTACCGCCGGGAATACTTCAGATAACGTATCTTTTGCAACTCATACACCGGTTGGAGGGACAGTATTTAGTAATTTGCAGGACACAGGTGTCCCAAAGGTTTCTTTTGCACCTCCGAAGCTACTTCCTACTGCCGAAATTGCTAAAGAAGCAGAAAGTCCTAGAATTGATTTCCTATCAACATCAGCTAATCAATTATCCTCAGCTTCTTCGGTTGCGAAATCTTTACCCATAGCAACATCCACTGCTTCCATATCAATTGGTAGTAAACAGTCAGTTCAAGTCACACCTACGAAGCCTATTTCCGTTATTGGAGCACCTACACCTTCGAAGGCAGAAAGTGAAATAGGCGTTGTAAGTGGAACAGTGAGCTCAAGCAAACCATTTTCTTTTGGCTTTACACAAAGTAACAGTGGTACATTAGCACCTAAGTTGAATGCTAGCAATTCAGCTTTGAACCCGCCGAAATCTGACCCCGTAGTTTCCAAGCCTCTGGTCGAAAAAAGTGAGTTAAGCTTTGAATTTTATAATACCCTTTCTACATAATTTCTTTGCATTGATTAATCCTGAAACCCATTATTTCTGTTCCAAATCTAACCACTCCTGTTTTGCATGTTTCAGAGCCTGAGCCAAAGAAAAACGAACCTGCGGCACCATTTGTTGACTTTTCCACATTGTCGTCGAAAATGTGTGGTTTCGGAGACATCGCGCAAAATAAGCCCGGTGTAGAGAATGCTAATCCGTTCGGCACTTGGAGAGGCTTCGGTACCGGTGGAGCAACCCAACCAATGTTTGGTTCACTTACGGAAGTCAGTTCAAGCAAAGAAAAATCTCAGCCTACTAGTCCTGCACCAGCAAATAAATCTGCTATTGTAGAACATGAAGATGATTTTGTCCCGACTGCAGAATTTGCACCTGTCATTCCGTTACCTCCACTGGTTGAAACTAAGCGAGGGGATGAAGATGAAAATGTGATGTTCAAGCACAGAGCCAAACTTCTTCGCTTTGTGAAAGAAACTAAAGAATGGAAGGAGCGGGGACTAGGAGATATTAAAATTTTACAGTCCAAAGACAATGAAAAGAAGATTCGGGTTGTCATGTGGCGTGAAAAAGTGCATAAAATTGCATGTAATCACTGGGTAACTAAGGAAATGTCAATAATGAATTATCAGGGAAACCCTAAGAATCTTAATTGGACGGCTGTCGATTTTGCTGACGCTGAAGAAGGGCCGAAAACGGAAATTTTTGTTTGTCGATTCGGGCAGGAAGACGCTGTAAGACATTGGTCCTATTAATATTAGTTTATATTGTTAAAGCTCAGTTACGTAACTTGACAGGGTTTATATGAGTGGATGCAAATTTTCTGTAAAGCCGAATCGTTTTAATTTTATTTGTTTTAAATAATTTGTAGGCAAAGGAATTCAAGAAGCAAATGGAATTGGCAATCAGTTTGGTAGATAAAACCCCTGTGACACCAGAGAAATCGGAACCTAGTAAGGGTTCCGTTAAAAAAGTGGAAGATAAACCTTTAAATTTAGCTCCTTTGTCTTCACTGTTTAAAAAACCTGAAGGACAATGGAGTTGCGAGGCTTGTTATACGGATAATAAGAAAGAAAGCACAGCTTGCGTTGCCTGTAATACAACCAAACCTGGATTAGCTCCAGAAACAAAGTCAAGTACCGGAATGGTACCTGCTGCAATAGCACCACCAAAATTTTCCTTCGGGTTCAATGTACCTGCAACTACTACTACGCCTCCCAAAGTAGAAGCTAATGAAAATGTGACATTTACTTTGAAATCAAGCTCTATCTCAACGGATAACTCCGGTGGGAAGCCTGCCCCAACTGTATTAGGTAAGATTGATTTAAATAATTAAGTATTTAAATTAACGAGTTCGATCAAATCCATCGTTCAGGAAAGGCAAAGACGCGAAAACTATTGGTACAACGTGTGTTGTAATTAAATTGTTAACCACACTTTGATGTTGACACGAAATCCCCTACTTGGCTA
Source organism: Ptenothrix huangshanensis (assembly GCA_036851915.1). NCBI lineage: Eukaryota > Metazoa > Arthropoda > Collembola > Symphypleona > Dicyrtomidae > Ptenothrix > Ptenothrix huangshanensis. Next base: position 10,913 of record JAAXYX010002789.1, on the reverse strand, counting down.
TTTATTGACCGTTTTCAAATGTTTTCAAAAGGTTCTAATTTTCAAGATCTTTCAATTTTGACATTTTCGAAAAACCGAACCTTTTCTTTTTGCTATGTATTGTCAGTCCTATTTTTTAATCCTAGAATACCTTCAAGTTCAACTTGTACTTTATATTAAATTTGACCGAACCATTATCGAAGTCATCTTTTGCGGTAAATTAATGTATTATTGAAATAGCAAATAGCCAATAGCCATATCGGTTTTTTTTAAAGTACCAATTACAGAGATATAATATAAAGTTGGCAACAAAACCTTGGTTTGTTCACGGTCACGTCTAATACTGTTGTCCCATGTTAACAACAGATTATATTAACGATAAGATTAAACTGTGCTATTGGGTACAAATTTCGGTTTATAATTCTCTGGCTATTATATTGTTTGTGCAGGTCAAGCTGATAAGGAAGTGAAAAAGGAAGCTGCCTCTGCTCCTGCTCCGTCTCCATTTTTAGACTTCTCGAAATTATCCTCTGGTATGCCTTCATTTGGAAATTTAGGTTCAACTACTTCCAATCCTTTTGGTTCAAGTAAAGGTTTCGGAACCGGCACTATTCAACCAGTTTTTGGTGCGGCGGCAGCTGCTCCTGCAGTCACATCTGAAGCTTCCACTGGCGCCAAAAGTGAAGACGCTGAAGACGATTTTGTTCCTACTGCTGAATTTGAGCCTGTGATACCTTTACCTCCAATTGTTGAAATCAAGAAAGGAGATGAAAACGAGCACGTACTATTCCAACATCGTGCGAAGTTACTTAGGTTTGTCACAGAGACACGAGAGTGGAAAGAGAGAGGTGTTGGAGACATAAAACTTTTACAGTCAAAGGAAATCCCTGAAAAAATCCGCGTTGTTATGTGGAGAGAGAAGGTTCACAAGATAGCATGTAATCATTGGGTAACGAAAGAATTGAGCGTGACGAATTACCAAGGAAATCCGAAAAATCTTAATTGGACTGCAGTTGATTTTGCTGAGGCTGACGAAGGGCCGAAGCACGAAATATTCGTTTGCCGGTTCGGTCAAGAAGAGAAGGTGAGTTTACGTGCATTGACGTCTGTGTTTCTGTTTATAAATGTTCTGATTTTAGTTATGTATGTTTCTAATCAACAAGATATGGGTTTTCTGACTTATATGGTAATTGGTGTTCTTGTTATGTTTGCAGGCACAAGAATTTAAATCCGAAATGGAAAAGGCAGTTGCTATTGTTAAAAATGCTGGTAGTACTCCGGTAATTCCAAAAGAAGAAACGAAGAGTAAGGATATTTCGGGCATTGTCCAGTTAAAGCCATTGTCCGAATTGTGTAAAAAATCGGATGGTGAATGGACTTGTGATGCTTGCTATTGTTCCAATAGTAAAGATCGGTCTAATTGTATCTCGTGTAGCACGGCAAAGCCTGGAGCTACCGTTGCATCTACTACTACTACTACCGATCCTACAAACGAAGGCAAGAATTCTTCGGATCTCATTGAAAAGGCTGAGCGTTTGCAACTGCCCTCAAATTATTTTTCTCAGGAGTGTGATAAGTCCAATCATCCTCCTTGCCGTGGTTGTGATCCAGATGAATTTGATTTTTCGGTTTTAGATGGGAGAAAAGTACCTTTATTTGAAGATATTCCTAAACCCACAAGAGATAGTCTTAGCAAAACGCAAGGAAATGAAACATTAAAGGACTTACTCACAAAGAATACTACAAGTGACAAGAATACCTCTCAGCTATTGAAAAGTAGCAATATTGGGAGTGGTGATTTGAGTACCTCAGTAACCTCAGCCGCTCCAGTCAATACTTCATTGTCTTCCTTCAGCTTTTCTCTGCCGTCGGCATCACAGACTACTACTGCTACGGCTGCCACCACCAGTGCTTCGACTGATTTCAAAATCAACGTCCCCACTTTTTCGTTTACACCTAATTTTAGCTTTACACCTGAAAAGACCTCTGTGTTAGGAAGTAACTCAATATTTGGTAGTGGATTCGCAGGGGGTTTGTCTGACTCAAATGTGCCTACCACTATAGCATCGCTCAATAACGAACCTGAAGAAAATGGCGATGAGGAAGAAGATGACGAAGAAGAGGAGGAGGACACAATGTTCTTAAGCGAAGGTCGTGCTTACTACAAGGAAGGCGATGGAGGTATTCTCAATTGAATGAATCAAATTGAATGAATAGATATTAATTTCCACGGGATATTTTACCTTTTTGTATTACATCCTGATTACTTTACGCCGTGTATTCGTAAGATTTACGTTGGTACTGGAGCGCGCTGATTCTGTTCTATAGTCCACTTGTTTAACGTTTTGATGATGTTTGATGGTGTCCTCTCTAGATTTTGTGGATTATGGCGATGGACAAATTAAGATTGTCTATGATGGAGATCATTTTTGTGCCCGTTTTTGGTTCGTTTCTAACGCCGATGAGGACATATTTGTAGACCACATTATAGCTGCTGAAACTCAAGTGCAGGTATAATCAAGTTGCCTACGTTCGCATCCGATGTTATTAAATTATATGTTAATCATATTTTGTAGATCATAATTCTAAAATGTGATTTAACATTTTCTTAAAAGGCAACCGGAGAGAATACTTTTGAGTGGGACTGCATTAGCTATGTTGGAGATAATACTTCTAAAGGTCGTGTGAAGGTTCTTTTCCCGGATCAGCAAGCTTTTGATTCATTTGCTAGTACCATGTCCGATGTAAGAGGCCTATTTACTATTTATATCGCCTATTTTTATATGTAATTGATCAAATATTGGTTGCTTAGTACTTAAGTAAAATGTCTTTTTTATTTATTTTAGAGCGTTGATATAGCCATGCAAGCTGGAGTTACAGAAGCAGATCTCTCAAACGGGGGGGATCAAGGTGACTAGTTTGAGTTTTCGGTTTTAACTAATAATCTTCCACTCAATCGTCGTAGAGAGAGGACTAATGACTAACAGGCGTTAATGTATACCACCCTAACCGTAAGCTACAATTTACATGTGAAAAGATTCTCATGTAATTTAACAAACGGTCCTTTTTGTGCACTTCTGTGTTTCTTAGTTAATTATATAAATCCTATCCACTAAATGTGTGCGGTTGTGTGAGATAACGACAACCGTAATTTTTTAAACAAAAGCGTGTTTGAAAGTGTCTATATTTATTTTTACTGCCAAATGAATTGTCTTTTTTGTTTTTGGAATTCCATTTTAAAATCGAAATTAAATAATCGAATTAGTAATTAATTACGTTGTTAGTATCAGTACGGTGAATTACAATTATTACCACTATTAATCTATTGGTAATATAGAATCTGCGACCTCATGAATTTAATTATAGAAAGTTATGTCTTTGAGATAACTTAAAAAATGTTCATTAGTGTTTGAAATGAAGAATAATGTTACGTGTTACACTTGTGTTGCTGTATAGTGTCGCATATGGAAAATTAAATTAAGATGAAGTAATTGTAATAATAATTATTAAATATTCCGCGTATAATTAACGAACCAGAAGCAGAATGCAGCATTATAGATGAGTAAATAAATTCCAATGGTATGAAATTATTGAAAAACATTAGTACACGTTGTTGTCTTATTGCAAAATTGTACATCTGACAACCATGTTGAAGATCAACAATAGTTTGCTGTTGACTTGATTTCCGTGCCCAATCATTAATCATTAATATATTATACGTGTGTTCGGGGTTTCTACCAAGGACCACATCCATTCTAGACTTTCGTTCGCTCCTCAAATAGACTAAAATCCAATATCTTTCGCTATAAGGTAATATATTAGCACACTACCTTTTGAAGTGTTTGACGAAGCAAAATGGCGGAACTACAATTTTCGTTAAAAGTAAAATTGCGGTTATAATTATAAATCAGGCAATTAAGAAACAAAACTGTGAATCTTCTTTATGAACATCTATATTGTAGTTCAGCAATTCTACTTCTGTAGATTCCAATTTTGTTTTTCATGTAATGTGTAGATCCCGAATTTTGCCTCTTCTCTGACGATATACATAAGATATACCTATCTTAGTAGGCGAGGTAGAAAAGAATAGGTAACTGAAGATAGGTTTGAATTATGATTTAACCAAGCCACCAATCACCAGTTCATATTTAAATGCGTCGTTCACTTGGAAGTATTAGGTTAAGACATTCCAATGTACAGGGTGTAATCATTAGTGATGCATGATAGTTTAGGATCTTACTACCGACGGCTGAACTTCGTCCACTTTAAGAGTCTCCACAGTCTCCAGTCAACTTAATGATGACGTGCAGTATTTACATTCTGAACTCATATTTTTGTTTTCATGTTACTATTATCGTATGCGCCGCATCGTTCATTCCTAATTATTAGAGAGAGACAGCAAATGACAGACCAACGAAATATTTGTCGCTTTGAAGCGTGTGAAACCTCTCTCTATGCATCCTGTCCCTGTCGTTAATCGTGCAAAGGAAACAAATTTTTTCGCAGAAAAATACGTCTGTCAACTATCATATTAATTGTCATGGGGTATGTGCCACTTAGCATGCAATTTAATAACAATCGAATGGAATGAAAGAGTCAAACTTAAATGTTTAATTACGCAGCATTGTTTAGAATGGAATTTAATCCATTCTTTTTATTTAAAAAATCAGTCTATAAATTAGCCTGCATATTATCATTCAACAATTCCATACAAAGAATACTTCTAAAAGATGGACAATCATTATATAATAATATACATAGTGTGTACTAAAAGACGTGTACGAAATAGGTAATATTAGCACTTCATAGTATATTACACAATATACCTCGTACTCTTACACAATTACACTATTACCTGTGTAACAGTCAACGTATTAAAAATCATTTAAAACCAAAATGAGAAAATAAATCAATGCTAATTATGACTTGAATTTCTCATATTACATCAAACTATATTTCCTTCCAAACTTACACGTTCATTCACCATTCGTACGGCAGTGTCCAGTCACTATGAACACGATCAAATAGTTGTCTACTTGCCTATGTCTGAGTAAATGCTAAATAAAGATCAAGATGATGGGAATAACTTGAAGTGTAACTGCCAGTCCAACAATTAATTTCGTCTTGTAATCGGAACTTATTTTGAATTCCTGGAACTGATGCTTCAACTTCGCTCGTACGTTTGCATTCATCATTTCTCGTATCCTACGACCTGCCATCACATTCTTGGGGGATTTGTAATGAATCTTTTTCTCTTCAGTCGTCAAAGGTTCGTCTTCATCTGCAAACTCGGCTTTCATTATCATCTGAATTGCTTCATGATCAATCCCAGCTTTATTTTTAGTGGTACCATCAGTATGCTTACTACATCTGTGTTCACCATCGCCTTCTGTAACGCTATCCTCCTGTGGACACTGTAAAAGAGAAAAAAATGAATGATGAAACAAATTAGCATGAACATTAACGAAGTTTGACATTTAATGACAAGTTTCTTACTACACAGAATGCACCGTTATGCATCCTGTAACTATCAACATGTTTACAAAGACAACTAATGAATGGACAGTACTAACCTCGTCAATTTTTATGAACGGGACTCCAAACAACCCACACGCATTTTCTGAGTCGAACGCTGTAGTCAACTTTTCTGAAAATTTCTTCTTTTTGAATATTTTCATAGCTTGAATACGGGTCAATGACAGATACGGAATTGAAGACTGAATCGAGAAAAATTACAATAACTCGAAGTGTAAATCAAGCACGGGAAGACGTGTTGTTAGAAGATGAAAAGCAACTCGACTTTAATGAAAAAACCAATGTCAAAGTCAGATCGGATCACTTTAAATTACTTTTCAACAACGTTTTCGACGATCAAACTGCTTACTTATAATTATTTAGTCAATGAAGTTTTACGTGCAGCTAGATTTGACTAATTCTGACGCTAACGATCTAAATCTAAAGGGAGTTTACCGTCCAGTCCAAGAGATCAAAAGAGACTGTCTTTTGTCTATGATGGTTTGTTATTGAATGATAACGCAATCCCACTTCCCGCGTGTCTACGCAGTACAAGTACAAGACTTACTACGTATTTTCCTTCGTCGATGTTCAACACAGTCTTCACAATAATATTCTTCCTGCAACTTGTTGATTATTTTTTCATCTCGTCTTCGTTTGCTCTTTGTGGTATTCAAATTACTCATATAATATAATATCAATAATCTGTGTCCTCAAGCACGTAACATTCAAGAAGCATTCAAGTTTAACTGCCTTTACTTGATACCGCTTGCCTAACTTTGTTTTTCTCAAGTAATGATTAATGCTTTGGCATGCATAAATGCATACCATGTTTGCACAGTAAGTATGTATCCCCAATAAACTCCATAATGGTAGGTAGGTATATGTATAATTATACGGAAAACCATGCTTACTTACACCTGCCTATTATATTTTGCATTTAAAAATGCTATGGTATGGTAAGGGTGCCAAGGTATTTTCTCTCAGTACTGTGTAGGACCCGTCGATAGGTCCCACGTTCTGATTAAAGGGAATTCAACATCAACCCTTATTCGCATTCAATTCAAATAAAAATTGAACTATTGAAGTAGCTTATTTGCTTTCCATCAGGCCTATATTTTAACAGCATCAACTCTATTAAATTATTATAGCATTATGGTTGGAAGTATTTTCAAAATTCATGAGCATTTGAGGATAATTCAACTCATAGCATTATCTTAAACATGTTGCGCATGCTCTTCTTCGTACGTTCATATGAAATTCGGAAGCATCAAATTTTGACCTCAAAACCAATATGAGGTTTTTAATTGCATTTCATATGTCAATTATAACCGTGAATTACTCAAGGAAACTTTAAAAAATGTTACTTTTGGCGATGTTGTTACCCGAAAAGAAGTAACTAATTGACACCGCATTTGTTTCAGATTTCGGAAAATGTACATAGGTTTAATTACAAATTAGGATGCGGAGTGAAGAAGTATGTACATAAATGGAATGTGTAAATGTCAGGTACCTACATTACATATAAATATCGGCAATCAGCATTCCAATATCACCAAATTTATTTACTAGTCTAATTCTGTTTGAGCACTGGAATGCTATATATTATTATTATATTATTCTGAGGATTGGTAACCCTAGGATCATCAGCATTTGCCTGTAAATAAACCTTGACATTTAAATTATAAATAATGACGTTGCAGTATCTTTTACACGATCAAGGAGCCAGTGTTAAACGATAACCTGCGTTTCTACCTTGTACATAGTCGAGTACCTGTGTATCCATGTATCTTCGTATATTGATTGCAGCTTGTGATTATGTAATTAGAGATGGTAATTTGCTTTTTGGTATATTCAGTTTTCTCTTTGTTTGAACAACATTCCCTATAAGGGTTCTGGATTCTATTCCTAAGTATATTTTATGTCTCTTGTATTTTATACGAAATTATTATTTACTTGTTACACAATACAGTATGTATGCAGGATTCCCTCCTACATGTCAACCCAACCGGCAGGTCAGATGGTGATTTTCATCCTCAAATCAGCATGCAGCCTAATTAGCATGCTTTGCTTCAGTTTTGATGCAACTGGCGCCCGCAGTTTTCAATCTCGCTATACATATACTCGAGAAGACAATTACTATTGTTAAAAATACTGGTAGTACTCCAGTAATTCCAAAAGAACAAACAAAGAGTAAGAATATTTCCGGCACTGTCCAGTTAAATCCAGTATCCAAATTGTGTAAGAAAAATCAAATGGTGAATGGACTTGTGATGCTTGATATTATTCCGATAGATAGTAAAGATTGGTCTGATTTTACCTTGTGTAGCACGGTACAGTCTGGAGCAACCGTTGCATCTCTTTGCAAAAATGTATATCATATACTTTTTTTTACATACAATAGCCGTACACCCAAGTCCTCTCACTGGCTCTCAGCGCACATTTTCGCAGATTTTCGCTGATTTTTCGCAAAAAATTGCCATAGATACGTATGATACTTTTTGAGATTCGCTAATAGTACAATTCTGTCGAAATAGTGCAAAGTGGTTGCTGAAGAGTTTAGAATGCAAGACTTAAGGCTTATGTGAACACCTAATAAAAAATTGTTTTGTATTATGTAAGATAGAAAGAATGGAATAATAAAATCAAGACCGTAATAAAACCAGTAAATATATGCAGGCTTGACTTTACGAGACCGTATCTTATTTATCGCATTAGAGCATTAGGCATTAGCTACAATTATACGATTAACAATAGTTTGAAGGTAGATATATGTATGTACATATTTTAATGCTTTCCGCTTTCCAAGAGTTATGGCTATGGGTTACGTGCTCAGGTAGTACTAATTATACGCCTAGGTATGTTTGCTACGATATTACACAGTAAACGATTCTAAGATGTCAGTTGAGATACTAACTGAGTCATTTAAGTCTGCATTACTTATATATATATATATATGATGGAACAGTACTACTGCGTAGTTTAATCCATAAAGCATTGACGTATGAAGCTGACACCATGTTGCAATTGAGCTGTTTACTTGGAAGTGGAAACAGCAATGACTATTAATCTACAGCTTGAAACAAAAATCATCATTAGTCTGCGAGATGATTTGCAAAGTCCTAGAAGCTCATTAACAAAGGTAATATCTTCGATTCGTCTTTAAAACATGCTTCAAACACGAAATTCAAAGACAAGGAAATTCACAAGTTTTTCTTTTCATCGCTGTAGTATCAATTTCTTGTCAAAGAGGTTAATGGAATAATTTATCTGAAGAAACTACTCAAGGAATCAGTTTTGAGCCAATTTCAATTCAATGAGTAGATACAATTTGAACTGTCAATCTCGTTCTTAGGCAAATAATAATAATGATTACATATATTGTTCATATTTAGCTGTGAGTAAATACTTTCATAAAATAAATAGGTACTTGTGTAAAAGCGATCACTAAAAGAAAATATTCATCCATTTGATCTCAAGTCAACGCTTTGTCACGTGCCCATTTCAATATAATCTTAGATCTGTCGTAGTAATCTACGTCAGCGTCAGGAGGTACAACACCACAAACAAAATAACAATTTATGGAAATTTTAGGCTCATAAAAAACAAGTAGTTGCTTATCTGCGTCACGTATGTTACAGCTTGGGGTGGCTTTTTGCAGGAATGATTTTTATAACAGGATACCTACTCTTATTGTGCGTAGAGCGTGTTTGCGCTATGTATGCCTGAAATGACATTTAACAAATACATAACTGACAGTGAATGATACGACCGAACTTCCCAGTTCATGATAAGACAGCAATACAAAATGTTTCTTGAATGCAAAAGTTAACACCTTGTACAGCACATTTCGTATCAGTGAGATGTTAACTTTTGCATTTAAGAAAATATCGACTTATTAAGCTTTGCGGGGGAGATCCGAGAATGGTAAGCTTAGCACCTTCAACGACGATATCAATCCTATCTACATCTATATATCGGCGGTTAAGAGGCAAACATTCGCATTTCCTATTAAATTTAATAGGAAATGCGCCCTTTTGCCTCTTAAGAGACGATATGTATGTTTATAAGCACATATCGTCGCTGACGAGTAATGAAGAGCTATACACAATCGGCCTCTTAAAAATAATTGTAATTGCAATCGGTTGAGTATTCATTATAATATATACTCGAAATGTGTAAAACTCTTTTTTACTCGTCATGGAGAGAATTACTGTGTGATTTCTTTGAATTACGGTAAATGTTTATATTACTAAATTATAAATTAATTATAATAATTGGTACCTTCTGGTAAGGAATCTAGTTTGTACGTACCTAAAAGAGAAAACCTGGCTGAATTCGTCGATTCTGATTCCTGGCTAAAATTACTATCATAATACAATACTAAACAATAAATGATAGATTTCTGGGGAAATCACACACCTTTCTCTTTTACTAGACAAAAAATACGCTTGATATTTTAAGTACACATTTATACCCATCGAATATTTGAAATGCATACATTCAACTTTCATTTATTATTGCTTTTTCATTATAACTTATTACTAAGAAATTGTTAGAATATAGACTGGATATGTATACACAGGATAATCAGTAGATACAAATATAAGAAAGAGCACGTACAAAACAGGCGAATTTTTTAAAAGATGGAGCTTATTGTGAAGCAAATCTATTGTAAAGTGTAACGACGACTGTTAAATTTCCTGACAATTATGCACACACGTCCTGGATATAGATTGATCATTTACACTGTTTCCTTATGTGCAATGAATTTTAAACTAATTGTAATTCATTCGGCAGGAGAATCAATCCACCTTTACTATCTGGGAAGTTTATGTGCTCAGTTGCCCTGTTCATGTATTCCTTTTTTACTACTGCACTGCATGCCAATTCATTTTACTTCCTCCTAAATGTTATTCAAGAACTTACTGTAATTTCGTTGAATACTTTTTTTCAATTTATAGCCAAACTCATAAGTCTAAAGAATTCTAAACTGAGGAACTTTCATTAATAAAAAAAACTAAGATAATGGATTTATTGGTGTGCTCTCTGCTGCTCTCCGCTGCGGTTGCTCTATTGCAACCATGCGATTCATTTATTGGACTTAATAATAAGCAAGTAATATCCTATTGGGAGATCATAGGGTATATAGCCGTACTGCCAATAACAGTAATTTCAATCTTGCTAATTTATCCTATATATCTTCCATCTTCCTAAAATTTAGTTAGAATTTTCAACGATATAGATTAATTATTATTAGAAGACAAAGTTTTAAATATTGTTAGGTGCGATGTATTGGCATTGAGCCCAAAAATGGTATTATTCAGTTATATTCAATCGTATTTGGTGTATGCGCAATCACCATAATAAATAATTAGATAATCTGTTGATGCCAGACTTTTAGATCTGATTGTTTTATC
>JAAXYX010002788.1:0-16285 GCA_036851915.1 Ptenothrix huangshanensis | reverse complement strand
TGAACAACCAGAACAAGAAGATTATTTTGAATTTTACAAGGATAAACTTTCTCCTGGTTCCTTTTCCTTGTGGTTTGGACATGCATAGCTTTGTACATATGTATTCAGTGTCAGGCGGGACAGGAGAATTCTGGGAAGGAAAATTGTATTCATATTTAATACCCTTAAGTATAGTATTATGTGTAAGTACAAATGATGAGGTGGAAAATGATTATCTTGGAAAAATCTGTGGAGCCATACGATAACTCCGTGGAAAGGAAGGGTGTGTGGAGATACCCGAATAAATGTGGCGTGGAGCGGGTCCACAATTTCGTCTCATATTTCAAGTGATCCAGCATTGAGCAACGACATGAAAATTGAGCTAAAACCACAACATTAATCTACTTGTGTTCAAACAGCATCGTAGTACATTCGGAAATTTAACTGAAAACCGCAAAAGTACATCCGTAGATTGGTCGGCGTAGCGGTATGCATTTGTAGTGGGATTCGTAGTGTTCGTTTCCATACTATCCACTCTCCATGTACAAGGTACCTTGGCTTGGCTTGGTTGAAGTGACACAGACCGGTCGTACAAATATTTTACTTTCCCTCCAATTACATTTTCATAATGTGGAGTAGATGGAGAGAAATGCAGTGTGAAAAGCAAGGGCTTAAATTAACCAAGTAAATCAGGTAGTTTTATGGGCGATAAATGTCCACTTAAGTTAATCCCTTGTGCCTTCATTATGGTCTTAGTAAAAGTTTCATTGCATGGAAATTTCCAAAAGGAAAATAACTTTTCTTCCTTTTGGACAACTTTTCATCCCTGTGGATGCAGGGCAGAGATTAAAATCCTACATTAAGCTACCCATGTTTCATCAACTTTGTTACGGATTTTCAAGTTGAAAGCCAAAGTCGTAAGTTCATTCTGTGCGTATGTACCCACGTGGACGAGAACTAATACTGGAACGGATTATGCATCCCCTTTAAGTAAGTTGCTTCATCATGAACCTACATTATGATGGGCCCGTTGCCCATCCTCTGCATATACCTACATACATACCTACCTATGCTATCGTAGATACCTAGATTGGCTCCTAGGGCTTCTGTTCTCTTCCCTTCCTCCATGTACACTATTTTTTAGAGGCAAGTCTTTCGCTGATTGAAAACTTTGCGTGTAAAATGTTCATCCCTCCGCTGATCTGTCTACTTCATCTCTCTGAGGTGAAAACTTTGTGAAAAGCGAAACGAGCTGGTTATCCTTATCTTGCATGCCTATGGAGTGGAAGGAATCGAGGCCAGCCAAAAAATATATTTGTTTTTCTGGAACGTCATAAGTAGCGCTGCACTTGTTTAACAAATAGCGGAGTAATTCTTTGGTCACTTCTGCAACCATCCTGATTTTCTTGGACTGTACCGAGATTACCATATTCATGGAAAAATTATTTTGAATCATAAAGAGTTGTAATGACGTCGAAATGGCCCAGAGTTTTGGAAATATCTTCGTTGCTATTTCGACAGAGTGCAAGTTAAAAGGTGTGTACCTCCGTCTTGACAAGTAAATAAGATTTGAAGTCAGTACAAGGGATTGGTTGTAACTAATAAGGATAAGAATATTGTACACTGTACAGCTGACTGGTTTTGTGTAATCCCAGATAAAATGTTTTGTGGGTGGATGAAAAAAATAGAGTGTAGCTTGTGGTTTGACTTTGGCTTTGGCTTTTTTTGACGATGATGTGTTGTGTGTTATGTTGTCGGCCTGTCGGTTCGATCGGCATGGGACGGGCCGACTAAAAAAAAGATGAGAGAACGGACTTCCGAAGTTGATAGATTTCAGTCATGAATCTCCGTCCAAGTTCACCCTAATCCCATCCTCATCCTCTTCCTCCCTCCTCAAAAACTCTAAGAACTCAACCTAGAAATATTTTCATGAGGCATTCCTCGAATCTTGTAATAATAGTAAGAGCTCACTTACTTGCCAAATCATAAATAACATTGCCTCTATCCAATCCCATCTTCCCCATCACACACACACACTCACACACTCACATCACTCGTCTAGTATCACTTTTTCCCTATTTACTCCATGCATGGGAAAATCCCTCTACGTAAACTTCCATGGCTTGCATTCCTTCCGATGCTCTCTAAACGGCCTGAGCATTTCTCTAGATGGATAAAAAAGTTATGTACCTCTCTATAGGTGGGTAGGTAGCATCGAACGCTGTACTGCTAGATTATAGTCTTCTCCGAAGGCTTTTCCTTCTAGTCCTACCAGCAATAGAATTGATTTATTTTTACACTCCCAATTTATTTCTATTAGAATGCTTATTCGGAAATTATCTGAGGTGAATTCGTAAGAAAATAACACATTCAAGTAAATCAATCAGTTGCTGCTAAGTACGAATTACGATTTCCTTTTATTGAGGTGGCAGAGCAGGATGCGAGATAAATAATTTGTGGTTAGGATAGTCCTTATTTATTTAGTTGAAATCGAATGCATGGTTTATCCAGAATATGTAGGTAGACGGCTCAAGTAAAACTTCAAGAATCGTATCTTTATTATCAATGAATTTGCAATTAAAATTGATTAGCCTTTTGTTTTATGAGCAAAACAAATCAAACTTGATTCAACCAAACATGCATTTGCATAATGGCGGTCATAGGTGTATGTTATGAACCTCAGAATTCAAAGTCTGTATTTCTGAATAGATTGCGTTTTGCAAATGAAAACAGACGTATAAACGTGCTAAAATTCTTTCATGGTTCAATTTTGAAGAATGTACGAATATTCTGACTATCTTTATGATTGTCATAATTCACCAAAGTCGAGTTATAATTTATAATGGGCAGTAAATGAAATTGTCTTCAAATAGCAATGTGTAATTTTAAGTCCATACACCAATGAGAATCGGTGTAAATTACAAACAAAAATGCAATACTTTTTCAAATTCTTTCGTAGTTAACATAATGTAAAAATGTATTACTACGACTATAACTATGAATACTTGTGTTAATTTACAAGGCGGACGAATTATTAGTGAGGGGAGGTTAAATGTCAACTTTTTTGTCGACTGTGCCATCTTTCCTTTAGTGAGGGAATAAGTTTGTAAACGCGCCTCTTGAGGTGTCCTTGTGAATCACAAGTGATGGGAGTAGGCGGCAAAGTAATATTGATCTGTAAGCGTTTTAAAAGGAGCAATCAGATAAATTATTTTGCATCTTTATTTCGCAGTAATCGCAGTTGTGTTAAATGCAGAAGTCACAAGGATTTGGTTTAGAGTCTGTGTATTTATTTACAAACAAATGCTAGTTTCGTATTTCATCCTTCCATCGACATATTCGCATCCTAGAAGTAACCAAGTCTCTTTCGTGTCTGGCAGTGACCGTACTTGGCCCGAGGAATACTAGGGACGACAATAACGACGGGGATCAGAAGATGAATCTGGAGATACATCCTCTTTCAATGCAATAGAAACCAACATCAAACTGCATCACATTCAACATTGGACCTTGTGTATGTATTTCTTGTTTATGCAATCATCAATCATTAGAGTATGTAGTTGACATTCGGATTGATTTCTTGTGCGACGTGACCGACAGACATTGATCTCCTGGGCAGTCGCCTCATTCTAGCCCTCTTCAACTTTTAAGAAAGTTAATTATTCTGGCTACAGGGTATATTCCTACCGATAACTGGTAAGGGTATAGTAGTATGTACACCTTAAAGTGCCTTTATGGTTAATACGCAATCAAATGAAGCATACAGTACGTGACTCAATTTGCGTGGCGAAAAGATAAAATAATCTAAAATCATAATAGAAAGCTTCCTGCATTTTTAAACGAAGATGGTTCCTTTTATGACATAATTAATTTTTTCCTAAAGAAAACTTTGAACGTTGACAATTGACAGTATAGCTTTACGTGAGCTAATATCTGATAAAACGGAGGTTGTTGTTGCTAGCCTATCTATGGATTGACAATTAATAACAGTTGATGTAAAACAGTTAAGAATTCATTTATAAAATATTGATCTTACAGGATTTTCAAATTAGAAAGGTTTCCAATCCTCCAGTTCTTGTCGCCGTTCTATCATCCTCTGCTTGCTGGTAAATCATTATTACATTACGTGCACAATTCAGTTGTTATTCAGTAGTAGTTAGTGTGCAGTTAATAAACATATCAAAATAGTCACAGTAACAATCTTGAAAGGTCCCAGTTGTCTCATTCGCCATCAACCGTTGATCATATTTTGAGTATATTAACATTCTCCACCAAAGTTAAATGAATTAAAAAATGTTTCCTTGCTTGGCATTTCAGTAATTCAGATATTTCTAAATAATACTTCATGAAAATGAATCTGATTTCAGCTGCAACTCCGTAGCATGGTGTGAAGGGATTCTACGTTAATCGTGCCTCAGAAGATTGGTCAGAAGCTACCTACGACTGCGAGTTACGCACAGGTAATACATACTTGTTTTTAACTCTTTCCATCCACACATGGTAAAATACTAAAAATAAAAATTTTGTAACTGGATAACTGTATACAAATTTCCCTTTATTGAATCCTTGAAACCTTTGATTGCTCACTGCAATCTTCATCATGACTGAAGGCTTGCTACGCTTTTAGTCTAGAATATTGTGGCACTACGTTAAATACAACAATGGATTTCAGCATTTCAAGTTTTTAAATTTTTAAATAAAGCTCATTGAAGAGTTGAAAAAAACTGGTGCTTGAACTTTTTAGCCATTTTTGAGCACTTTGTAATTATATTGTGGAAAAAAACCAAATCTACCCCTCCGATGTAATTTAGAGAGTAAAATATCGGTGCTAAATTTTTAAAACTAGTAAATTATTTTTGACTCAGGCATTCTGTGTAATTTAGTTACCAGTTTAATTTCAGCGGAAGACAATTTTTGCTGTCAACTTGCGTATTATTCTTGAGTTTAAAAGTATTTTGTGCCATAATACTGTATTTAGCTGTAAAGAAATGTTACATGGACTTATCTAAGTTTTTATTATTTTTAGAATTTTAGGATTCTGCCCTTGCATATCACAAACAAGTACCTTAAGGTACATTAAAAGTGATCGTAATGCCGAGAAGAAAATTATCGCCGCCATCGCAAAATTATAGTTCAGCAGGGAAATGCAATTCGAAAGTCAGTATTTTGGAAGAAGTTGCTCCTGCTCCAGCTACTTTCGATCATTTACCAGTAAGTTGTCAATTAGTAGTACTATAGATTATATTTTCAATTATATTTGGAATTAGGTGATCTGGACGTTATATTTTATTAATTAGTTTATGCTGTGCTACGCATGAATATACTGCAGTACTTTTTAAACCTTTAAATTTATATTTACAATGATAACCGGTGTTCTTAGAAGGGTTACGGTAGGTGTACAAAAGAGGAATCCCGATGTACAGGGTGGCCCACTTAAATAGGTAAATTTAAATTGTTTACTACGAATGCATCTCTGCACCCAGCTAAACGAGTTATATACTCATCGATACATAATTTAAATTCATGAATCGTAAAATTGATTAAAACATCAATTTCATGACTTCTCCAGTTGAAATGAACCCAGAAAATGTGTCATTCTCTGCCTTACAATTATGTCAACCTCTAAAGTATATTTACTGGACACAAATTTTTGTTTCGCTGAAATTTGGAGTCAACGCCTTAAAAAAGCGTAAGGTGCAATTTAGGCGTAAAAATGCACGGAGAAAAACAAATCAAAACTATTCCATAAATTATTTTTGTCTTGAAAAACGATGGCAAAAGCGGCAAATCTTTGACGATATTTTTGGGACTTAGAGTGCCACCAAAAACAAACAAAAGTGTAGTTTAACCAAAACTTCAAACAATTCTCTATCGATGAGTATATAACTCGTTTAGCTGGGTGCAGAGATGCGTTCGTAGTAAACAATTTAAATTTACCTATTTAAGTGGGCCATCCTGTATTATAAATGCCGTTGTACTTCAGTGTTTTTCACAATTTGTAAAACGTACTGTGGAGATGGTGAAAATCACCATAGTGCAACTGCAATTACAATCCATCGGATTTTGCCCAAAGTACAGCGGTATTTCTTATTCATTGGGTTTGGAAATTAGCCCATCATTTGGATTTACTTTGGTAATAAAGATGAACCGTACGTTATTAATTTGTGATGATTTGTACAGAGTATTAAAAGTATTAAGATTTGACCACTGTAAATTAAATCTGTTTTCAGGATGAAATGTTCATAAAAGTTTTTTCTTACGTCTGTCATGGGGACAAATTGAATGTGAGACTTGTATGTCGCCGATGGAATAAAGTTTTATCCTCCTGGTCCGGTTTTAACAACTCAGTATTTTACCTGCTTAAATATGGAACGGATGCGAAAGTAACATTGAGACAGTCAAAAGTACCTTGGCGGAAACTTCGAATAGAAAAATTCCGTCTGAATGAAAAAGGTCATGGCAAGATGGAAAAATTTCTCCCATTGAGTATAACCAGTAACATCACATGCTTGGAGTTTTCAAAATCGATTATCTCTTGGAACACCGTTTGCAAAAATCTGATCAATTTCCCTGCAATTGAGGAACTAAATATAATACAATGCAAGCGGAAAAGAAAAGAAGCTCTGTCACCTTCAGTACTACGAATGACCAGAGGCAATCAAGTATTTCAAGGAAAATTGGATAATATCTTTAAAAGTATCAAGTGTCTGAATTTAGAGCTGCGAAGAGTATCTGATATGACGTTTTACATGAGCCAGTTCCAGGCAAGTATTGATAACCTGCTGGTTTTCTCCGTTCGAGAAATTTTTGATGGCATTGAAACAGTCACCCAAGAAGCTACAACTGAGTTTTTGCAAGTCATGTATAACATTCTTTACGCATCCAGAAGAACTCTTAAAACACTTCAGTTACAATTAGTCACCAGAGCTATAGTCAACAGATTTTTTCCCGAAGTAATTGGCAGGTTGTATAATGAAGGATTGGATCTGGTGACATTTGATGTTCGTCATTTTGCAGCCGAGCCAGATAATATTCGAGATATCAGAATTTTTTCAGAGTTCCTACAAACGCAGAGGCACTTGATGCGTCTACGGCTACCTCCACCAGGAGATACCCCACAAAGTGTCTGCCGATCCGTTTTACACCATGTCTCGAAAACCATTCGTTGCATTCATGTCACTCATGAGAAATACCTTTTCCCAAATTTTATGGATGCCTTTAGTGATGTTTGCCACCTCGAAGCTGATTTTGAAATCCGTAATCATCTTTTAAACAATAAAAAGTATCTTAAAGTGTACGCATTGGAAATGCAGCGTGGAGTGGTTTCTACCACTGTTCCTGTTATAACGGATCACTTTCCCAACCTTGTGGAGTTAGATATCAACAGTGGGTCCGACGATGTTCCTCCCATTGATGATAGGTGTTTGCAAACCATTTCTCAGAATCTGAAGAAGCTGCGATCCCTTATATTGGGCGCTTGCAGCAGAATAACGGATTTTGGAGTCACAGGAATTCGAAAGGAATACTGTGAAAAACTTTTTAAATCTAGATCAATCTGCTTAGAACCCAAGCTTGACGTTCCTGCAGAAGAAGTCAGTGGAAGCCCCTTAAGCTCCATAAAAGGTAAACATATGGTGTATATATTGTACGGACAGTATCTCATATGCAGTTAATAACCGTTGGATACCTAATGTAAAAAAATCCACACATTAATTAATTTGCAAACAGTAATACCATTGTGTATTCGAAAATAGATTAATTTCCACTGCCATCTTAAAAATTAAAAACCACTGTGTTCATTTCTGTTTTAGGTCTTATTAATTTGATGTTTACGGGACCTACGTCGATTTCTGATGTGGGCATTTATTATGGCTTCAGATTCAGCGAGCTTCGTTACTTGAATATCAGAAACAATAATGATGTGAGACATTTTTATTTTTACCATTGCATTTTGTAAATGAAGGTTTTTAAAATTCAAGTACACTAATTTTAATTATGTGTAAGTTCAGTTTTTAAGTGCGAATCGAGAAAGAAAAGTGTTTGAGAATTTGGGAAAGGTTCCATATTGGCTCCCTTATGGAATTTATCATGCAAAAGAAAATGATTGTAATTATTATATAGATCTCTTCCTATATTCTCAAACATTTTTGGAGATTGTAAAGGAAAATTTAAATTGTAAATATTAAAATTGGTGGACGAAAATTTTCAAAACGGTGGAAGTTTTGAAAACCTTTGCTCCCCCCACCTACCGTAAAAACTCTAATTATAGCCTGCCTCTTAAAGATAGCCTGCCTCCTTATTTAGCCGGGTCAAATCCTATGCTTAAGCATTACGATGACCTGGGAGAAAAGTAAATATTTACAATGATAGCCCGGGCTATAATTAGAGTTTTTACGGTATTATGTTGTGATGTTTCTGACGGGGTATGTGTTTTTACATATCGTCGGCAAAGAGGCAAAATGTCGCTTATCCCATTTAATTTTAAATGGTAGGCCGATGGGCAACATTTTGCCTCTTCGATGAAGATATGCAAGTACAGTTGGTGTTTAAGCGCAATCATTGAATCAAAATAAAATTGGAGAAAATGTTTTCAAAGCTAGGATTGATCCCTTTTAAATTTATAATGAATCAAACATCCAAATAACCTGTTTGGTCTGTATTTTGCAGATAAGTGATTGGGGTCTGGATTGGTTAGGAAAATTTAATTGCAATCTCGAGGAACTTTATTTGGGATGTGGACCATGGGTTACTCAAGTTGGTCTGAACCGACTTCGGAATCGTTTACGACGTATAAAACGACGTCAT
The DNA here is from genome assembly GCA_036851915.1 of Ptenothrix huangshanensis. NCBI lineage: Eukaryota > Metazoa > Arthropoda > Collembola > Symphypleona > Dicyrtomidae > Ptenothrix > Ptenothrix huangshanensis. The sequence continues at coordinate 7,501 of JAAXYX010002788.1, read as the reverse complement.
TGTGTTTTTGTGGTAAGTCAGTGACACACGAAAGTTGAGACTTGAGATCATCGCTTGATCGTTGCCTGTTTGTTGAAATGTTATCTAATACGTGTGATTTTTGTAGTTATCAAATCAAGAGTATTATTCGTCAGACGAGTCTTACGCCATGGAGTCTGGTTCTGAAGATGACGCTGATAGACTGAATTTGCTTGATGCTATGGTTCCTCAGATTCAACCTCAGGCACCCTCATAATTGTTTGATAATACATACATAATTCCTCAAGCTGACTTTTAGTATGTGCTTTTTGGTTGTAGTTTCAGTTTGCTCTCGCGCAATCATGCTTGGAACATTTAAATTTGACTGTAAACAGTTATAGTAATTTCCACGATTTTTATATTGTAGTTATTTAGTGGTGCAGATATTTTTGCAGGCTTTGTTTCACAATGTCTTACCTTAGGATATTCAATCAAAATTTAATATTTTATTTCCAAACTTATTTTTCTAACTAAAATATTAGAGTTTAGTTGGATGAGCTGAAATGAGTTGTAATTTGTATGCAAGAGCCGTGCGAACTCTAAGTTTAAGCACTATACGTCATAGACTTATTCACTTCAGCATTACGTGATGTTAGTTGAAGTTGTGCCATCGGACCTGTAAAATTATCGGTTGACCGAAAACGTTTAAGAAAACAATACATATTTTTGAATTAGGTGGACGTGAAGTACAGCTCATTTGTGTTGTTTGTGTTGATTGTAGTTTTTGGCTGTTGTAAAACAAGGCATCTTTATACCAGATAATGTATGGCTGATCTTGTTCTTGCCATTTATTTTTTGTATTATGATACACGGCAATATTTTTGATCTAGCTTCAATGATCTGGTAGTCAAGTAAGTTTAGATTATTATTGTTAAGGTACTGAATTGTTTCCTACATTTTACTAGCTGGGTAGGTGGATCAATTTATTGTGGTATTATTTATGTTACATCCTAATGTTTAAGCTCGTGGATTTTTGCGAGCTGAAATACTACTATTCGACATTGTTAGAGTTAAGAGTTTTTGTTGATGTCTGATATGTGTGTGTGTGATTCATCCCAGGCTAAAACAATTAATAGACTTCTAAGTTATGGTTGTTGTCAGTGCGAATCGTTTAAGTTTCGTGCGGGCAAACATGAACTTCTTTAAACTTTAAGTGCGTCGTTGTTTGCGTAAATGCCGTTTGTGATGGATTAATAGCCAACGGTTAAGTAAACTAGGCGAAGAACCATGCATTCACCGTAATATCCTATTCGTGTATGTTCAAAGTGATTCGTATATACGTATTGAATAAATGTACGCATTTTACTTTTTGATTTCTTCAACCATTTTTTAATCATAACATCAAATCATTTTAATTGATCCGAAAGCGTGTTGAATTCCAGCTAATTTACAAATTTTCTGCTGATTAGTTGCTGTTTCAAATTTGAGGATCAGTGTACTATGTGAATTTGTTCAATTAGAAATGTTTTGAACCGTCCAAAAGGGAAACATGCCATAATACATAACCCATGCCCTAACTCGTTCAGTCTACAAGGATATTTGAGCTCACTTTTGATTGTGTGTCCGAAGTACTGTTTTTAAATTATTCCATGGATTTGGTATTAAAACTCAGATTTCCTTGAAAGGGATAAAAAATTAAATTTGAAAGACTTTACCCTACGATTGTTTGTAAAAATCGTTCAACGTCTTGAAGGGACGATTATTCTTTCACTTACTTTTCACATGTTACCTAATAAATCCAATTTTTATTTTTATGAAGTTTTTGAAATATGAAAATGTTCTCAAATATCCTTGTAAGTTGAATTTATATGTGCATATACAATAGAGGTACAGCCCAGTTGCCGTAAACTCGTGCTTGCAAAAATGTAAAAATGGCTATTGTAATGTAATTTAAAAAAAATCTCAGTGATTTTAGCAATTCTACAAACATGTAAAAGTACCACATAGCTTTTACGGCTGCTGGGGTATATATCTCTAATATGTATACATAGTTTGGTAAGGTTTCTAGTTTCTTGTACAATGCCTTTTTAAAAATGGTACCTTCTCAGCTCGAGTCCAGTCATCTTGTCGAACAGAGAATACGAATGCTTATACATTGACTGAGTCAGTACATGACCACAGAGAAAATCTTGTCTTATTTGAATGATGCTTGTATACTGACGACCAGAAAAAAAGCGAACAGAAAACCATATTTTTGCGGTGTCTAGTGCTGGTGAAACATCTTCAAGACCTCGAGATTGCCATCATAGCAAGGCATAAATCATGTAGTCATAAACCATTCGCGTCAACCATGTCATGAGTGTCAGGCACAAGAGATGAAGGAAGAATTAACTTTACTTTAACCAGCTTTTAGCCAGCGTTGATTCTTGCAAAAATAGGCACTATGTTGTGTGCTGTAAAATATGTCAAATGTATGTAAACTTGTGGAGGCGTGCTGCTCACATTCATGCGAACATCCAAACCACTTATTTAGATACTCACACCATGTGTACATGCAGAGTGAGAGAGAGCATACCTACTTGAGCATAAGTCCATTATTGAGAAGAACCAGATTCTATCTTCTGTGGTTTACAGTATGAGTCCATCGGCCACAGAATTGATTGCTTTATGTACAATTTCTCTGTGATTTATTGTTTCTGGCTTAATTTACAACATCATTATGTATACCATCAGGCTAAAATAATAAAAAAATATTGGCAAATTTTAGCTTTCAACGTGTCCACATGTTCCTTCACCAGTAGTTGAGGATTTTAAATTACAAATTTGCTTACGCAAACACGTAAAATATGTTGCGATGCGAACCGTAAGTTCAGACTCGGCATGTGTGGTCCCAGAATTAACGTCAAAATAAAAGGTACCTATTCTCGGATGTAGCATCTGTCGCCAGATCGTGCTGTGTTGAGCTCAAGTTGCTGTAAACTATGCACTCACTGCCTACAAACTTTACCACCTACTAATCCGAATTCAAAGTCGGACGTTGCTTCCTTCCTTTTATTTATCTCCATCTTTGATACTGTCCTATGTTATGATTATGAATACTTCTGTACATACTCCACTCCACATTTTTGAACTAGAAACATGGAGACCTGACTGAAAAATGCTGTAGTACTTAAGTATATGAGCTCCTTTGATGTCAGAAAAACTTTCAGTTTCACATACAATGTTTTCAATTTACTTGGATTCGTGTTCGTATTACATTAGAGCGTATGTAGGTATTTATCTGAATGCTCCAGAAGAATGTGTAATTTGAAACATCCTTTGATTCTGATCTCATGCTTCCATTCAATGACAAACACATTTTTCGCAACTGTTAGCATGTAAACATAATTAGTATACACTTGGAATCCGCTGTAGGTGTTTAGGCAGGTACTAAACGAATGCAAAGCCAGTTGTATAGAAGGATTACAGAAAAAGTTTTATTTAAAAGCTGCTTCATATTCGGCAACTGTATGGATTTTCATGGGATTTTCAATTTTGGATGATGTAGCTTAAGTCGAATATTACAGTACTTAAAGGGAATGGCGGGAAGAGTGATCGTTTGTAATTCCATATTATTGCTAAGCACATGGATACCTATTTACAAATAATGATTATTACCCAGAAAATCCTTTCTCATCCAAGCATAACTTGTGTCACAGTAACGAGAATTATTTTTCCGTTTTCAGCTCAAGTTACATCAGCAGCCAGTTAACGATAGACGGCGACAGTACCATGAAATGAGCCTGCTTTTATCCTCATTAATTTTCAGTTTTGTATAAAAAAACATCAAAAAATTAGCAAAGCTAAACATTTGTACTAGGCACTTCTCATCTTTAGTTTCTTTTCACTGCTTCACGTTTTTAGGCTTATGCCAATGTACCTTATTGTGCAACTTCAAGTATAAATCACGATATACATACATCTGCACATGCTCGTGGTTACATAAGTTGAACATAATTTATATAACGATGGAATTAGTCTTTCAGCTTTCAGAGGAAACAATACATACCGTAGCCATTATTTTTGGAGAGGGATGTTGAAATTTTAAGCCGCGGGTACTCACTAATCTGCTACTCCTTGTAGGTAATTCTGTTTTGAAAGGATTTAGAGAATCGCAAACATTTGCTGTTTAAGTAATTATAAAAAACTAAATAATGATTTAAGTGTAATAACGTATATCATTTCTGCCGTTGCAAAAGGGCACATTCAATAATCCACATAGGTGTTTTTTAATCCTCTCGAGGATAGATAACGATTACAGGAGTTTAACTGTAGAGCAGAACTTGCTATTTGCGTAGACACTTTAAGTCCCTAACTATATACGTGTACACATGAACGGATTACAAGAAAACGAAACTTTCTGGAGTTAACCTTTAGGCAATGAGCGTGTGATTCGGTTGATTTTTTTTGTTTTCTATTTTTGGATATCAACAACTGTGTGCAGGAGAAGCGAAGAGGAACAAACTTGAGATTCTAATAAGAATGTATACATACAATATACAATTACTTACGCTCACACTACAAAAAACACACGCATACTTAGTTAGAATTTCCACCCACAGTACGAGAAATACCTTCCTCTCGTTTTAATCTCGTTGTAACTGATCCTTAAAAAGGCTCGGAAGGTGTATTTTAGATGACAGCCAGGCTCACATGTTCGTTCGGGAACGGGATACATAATACATTCTACAAAACCTGCAATGCAAGCAATACAATGCTACAGTTATTCGTTTGCACTGTGCTCCGTAAGCCTAGGCTTTGTAACGGGTAAATACTTTTCAAGAGATTTCGAACTTTTTCTAGGCGCTTTCAAACACTTTTTTCTTTCTTTATACTCAAGCAAGGACCAAACTTTGCCTAGGCATGCCGATGTATTATTATCCTTCATGAAAAACAAGAATATCTAACGAAAGTAATCGAATTTGTGAATTGTATTACAGAACATACGGCTCATCTTTCTGCATTGCAATTCTCCGTTCCGGTACATGAAAACCCCATTAGCGCCAAAGCAGAAAAGCGTTTTTAAACGCGTTACATATACACTCTTTTGAAGCTTATGCATCTTCGGGGAAAACGCGGTAGTAGGTAATAGCAGTGGCTTTTGCGTCTGTACATTGGTATACATAATATTTGAACAATTTTGGTATTGATGCAGTCTTTCGCCAGACTTGATGAGATAAAAGAGTTTCAAGACATAATATTTGCATGAAAGAATACCTAGGTACGGTTAGCATATTGCCAAAAGTAATATTTACGTTAACAGTTGTTACTGTTGTTTTAAATGTTCTACATTAAAGAATTCCTAATTTCTTTTCTACACAGCGCACGGTAATAATAATAAGTGTGAGCTAGGATGGGTAAAACAAAAAAGAAAACTATTATGCAGAAAAATCTTTGCAGGCAAAATCGGTCAAAAATTTTCACTCGTCTTACTGTAAGAGCTTACGGAAAGCTTTGCTATAAAACTTCCGTGTAGTTTTTTTGCTGGTCAAATCTCTAAAACTTTGATTTACTAATTTCATAGTTGAAAAATTTCCTTAACAAAGAAATCAGTTAGTAATGACGAATATTGCAACATTTTTACGAAAAAACTAAAATTTTTCAGATTTTTTATACCTGCAAATACTCGTACGCAATGTACTTATGCAGAATGCATTTGGTAAAATAATAAAATACCTAATTACGGCTAACGCTTTAATAATAACTGTAAGTCCCAGGCTAATTTCCTAAGCGTGTAGTAGGTTGTCAGATATTACTGTCTAAATGTTGACTTTATAAATATTAAAAAACTAATGTATATTTTTAAATCGATTATGTAAGCCAGGCCAGGATTAGGACAAAAAACAACCTGCCCAGATTTACGAATATGCAAATAGTACACATATACTTTATGATATTCAATTTTCTCCGAAATATAAAAACGCATTCGCTTATAAGCACGCTAAATTTCGGGAATTATATGTAATAAGTTGAACAGTGCAGACTATAGTAACACATCGTCGTTGTACTCACGATCAGAGTAGTGTCTAGGCCAAACTACTTAAAAAGTATTTGAACCCTGCGGAAGATCTACGTTCATGGAAGCAGTCGTTTAAATGAATGCGCAAGAAACTAATTAGAGATCAAGGTAAGCAAGTTTTTGTGCTACGAGGAAACTTTACAATATTGATGTTATAGACAATCCAAATTCTTGGAATTCGTAATTGTATCAAACTTACGATTAATAGAATGCAATACCTACAAGGAAAACGTTTATATAAAATAGTGTGAGTAATGCAATCAAATTTAAATAAAAATTCGAAACTAAACCCAAAACCCCGTCCCGCCATGAAAATTGGAATTCGCATGCTTTGGTGCTGACAGGTGTAGGTAATCAAGTAAGACCCGATGTTGGCACTATTCATGGAATACAATTGTAATGCAGAAAAGAAATTATAATTGCTAACCTGACATATTGGTCCTTTGTTAACAAACAAAAGTTGAAAAGGTAATTCGATCGTACTAGAAACTTTAGTTGTTCAACAATTAATTATGGAGGCAGATGTGAAACTAAAATGCAAGTGGCTTTGCGAATAGAACGTATACTCACTCCAAAAGGAGACTTTGTTTCATGTCCCTGTGCTTAACTTTAGCAATGCCATACAGTGCAATGCAACGGAATGGAATGAAGTACAATGCAAATACATGGATACGACAACTCCACTTCAGTAATCACAAGGCTTCATCTTGCACGAGTTGGTTTATGTGAACAGGGATTGGGGTAAAATTACTTTCTTGTCATGGCAAGATATACGACGTGCCTTAATCAACATTGATTTTAGGTTATGCGATAGAATAAATATGCCTGTAATAAATACATTTTTGCAATAAATAAACAATGCACTTCAACTTCAACTCTGATACCGAAACCATTACGGGAAACATGAATATCTACAAACAAAGTGCAATAAGTATACACCATTCCCTCTCTCTCTTCCATTTCCATCTCTATCTCACTCTTGCCCTTGCCATTGCCATTTGACTAGCAAACGTTTCTGAAAATTAGATAGCTGAGAGGAGTTTTATTTATAAAGTGTCTATCCACTATCCACCTATATCAGCTGATGCCTACTTGTCCTGCTATAAAAAGTTGCCTCGTGCAAAATAAAAATATGCTCTTGAAAAAAACAGAGATTGGCGAGAACTAGAGACCTGAGCTGAAGTCAAACAAAGTCAAAGTTTTCCGTAAATTACTTAGGCACCACGCTACTCCTGGGTAAATACTTGTAGCTGAAACATTAGAATATTATATCTTCTCAAAGTTCGTATGTTCTCTTGTGTACTCCTGATCCAGACTCCAACTAGAAATTCGAAAGTGAATTTACCTACATAGAGAAACTCATTTTCAGTGGAAGCACATGTATGTAGGTGCAATATAATTATGGATCTACATAAGATATATAAGCATAGGGTAATCGCCATCGCCATGCAAAGTATAGATAAAGCCGGAGCCGAAAGTGTAATG